>JALJCO010012296.1:0-301146 GCA_023101725.1 Atherinomorus stipes
ATATCTGATCGAGCAGTCGGTGCTTGATTATGTACGACTGCTGTGCTCCTGGTGTGCAGTGTTCGTTTAGGGGTTCCTGTAAAAAATGTTGAGAAGTGTGCAGCAATTAAAATGGCAGATCAGACGCAGCCTCGTCTCCGTATGAGTCATTTAAGAGACTTTAGAAACCCGCGTGTCACTAACATATCCAGACCATAACATGGTGTCAGAAGACGGAGTTACGGAGTGAAAAGAGGTTATCTGCGAGTCGGAGCGGACAAAGGTAACGCTATAAGGAAAGGATTAGCATTCTGCTAACAGCAAATAGCCACGATGGAGCAGTTCAAGCCGCCGTCACAACTTATACTCACCGGCAATGTCGCAGAGAACTGGCGCAGATGGGAACAACGCTTTCGCCTATACATGACTGCTTCAGGTGCGTCAGAGAAAGAAGAGGGGGTTAAAGTAGCCATCCTACTTCACACAATAGGCGAGGAAGCGCTAGAAGTGTACAACACACTGCATATTACTCCATCAGGAGGGAATGAGACATCGGTGGAGGATGTTCTCAAGGCATTCAAAGAGTACTGCAGTCCACAAAAAAATGTTGTGTTTGAACGACATCTGTTCTGGTCACATGCTATGTCATCAGGAATTACAGTGGACAGATTTATCACGGAGCTGCGCCAGAAAAGTAAAGACTGCGAGTTTGGCCATGGTGAAGATGACATGCTGAGGGATAAATTAGTCTTCAGTATTAATGATCCTCGTCTGAAAGAAAGACTGCTCCGGGAGAATGGACTTACCCTACAAAAAGCCATTGACATATGTAGGGCATCAGAACTCGCCAAGACACAAATACAAGCGATGCAGTTGAACCAAGTCACCTGTGATGCTCCGATCGACGCTGTGGAGAAGACCAAACGACACAACCGTATAAGCGACAGGTTCAGCAACACCAAAAAGCAGACAGGAAAGAACTGTCAGAAATGTGGGAGACAGCATGAACCTCGTCAATGCCCAGCTTATGGAGCGGTGTGTCATAAGTGCGGGAAAAATAATCACTTCTCGAAAGTATGTCGCACAGTAAATGTGAAGCGTGATAACTTTAAGGCCAATACTGTAAACAACATCGAGAGTGAAATGGACTCTTTGTACATCGGCTCAATAGACTATGATAAACACAAACCAGCTAGCAACACACAGGACAGCATATGGTTTGAAACTGCCAGTGTCAGCGGCGTACCGATAAAGTTCAAACTCGACACTGGTGCTGATGCTAGCGTGTTGCCCATGTCCATCTTCAAGCGACTGCCTGGCCCCATTCAATTGCGTCCCACGAAGACTGTGTTGGTCGCTTTTGGTGGAGCTCGTTTGCTGTCATGTGGCGTTGTATCCCTGCAATGTAAAACCGCCAGACACAGCACCACTATAGAGTTCCATGTAACCGAACAGGCAGAGAAAGCAATTCTTGGAGCTGAAGCATGTGCAAAGTTGGAGCTGGTGAAGAGAGTTGAAGCACTCATAACAAAACCCTCGCAACTGCTGAAGCCTCCAACCACTAAACAAGAGCTGATTGAAAAATATGCAGTGGTCTTCACAGGACTGGGTGAATTTCCTGGAGTACATCATATATATGTTGACCGATCTGTTCCCCCTGTGATACATGGGTGTAGAAACATACCTCTTTCGATCATGGACTCACTAAAAACCACACTGCAAGATCTGGAAAAGAGAGAGGTGGTAAAACCTGTTAATGAGCCCACTGAATGGGTGAACAGTCTTGTTGCCACAAAGAAGAAAAACGGCTCACTAAGGGTATGTTTGGACCCTTGTAACCTGAATGAGGCTGTCAAACGCCAGCATTTCTCCATCCCAACACCTGAAGATGTGCGTAGCAAACTCGCAGGAAAATCCATCTTCACCATCTTGGATGAAAAAGACGGATACTGGCAGATTAAGCTGGACGAGCCATCTTCAAGGTTGTGCTCCTTTAACACTCCATGGGGCCGATACCGCTTTCTCAGGCTTCCGTTTGGGATCAAATCAGCCAACGAAGTGTTCCAGCAGAAGAACTATGAAACGTTTGGTGACATCCCAGGTGTGCACATCGTTGCAGACGACATGATAATAGCTGCAGCATCAGAGCAAGAACATGACAAAATACTGCATGAAGTGATGGAGAGGGCCATGGCAGCAAACGTCAAGTTTAACAAAGACAAAATACAGTACAAGATTGACACTGTAAAATACATGGGACACATAATCACCTCAGCCGGACAGATGGCTGACGATGCAAAAATCAAGGCAATCATTGAAATGCCCACGCCAGAGGACAAACAGAGCCTTCAACGCCTGCTAGGAATGACAAAGTTCCTGGCGCAGTACGTACCGAACGAGGCTTCACTGACAGCACCGCTCAGGCAGCTGCTCAAGAAAGATGCGGTGTGGCAGTGGTGTCCACACCACAGCGCTGCTCTGGAGACCTTGAAAACTGCTCTCACACAGGCACCAGTGTTAAGGTATTATGATCACAGGAAGCCGCTTACACTGCAAGCAGACTCATCAAAGGATGGACTTGGCGCTTGTCTGCTACAGGAAGGACAACCCCTCTGCTATGCCTCTCGAGCGCTCACAGATACTGAAAAGAGGTATGCTCAGATAGAGAAGGAGGCTGCTGGCCATGGTCTTCGCAGCCAAGAGATTCCACCAATATGTGTTCGGCAGACCTGTGACTGTGCAGTCAGATCATAAGCCACTGGAGGCCATAGTCAGAAAACCACTAAACAAAGCACCCGCACGACTCCAAGGCATGCTGCTACAACTACAAAAGTATGACCTGATGATAACTTACACTCCAGGCAAGCACATGCATATAGCCGATGCTCTCTCTCGAGCAACAACGAGCAGAGATGGCGAAGAGGTGAACGAGAACCCCTGTGATGAGAAAGTTGTGTACGCCATGGAGGCCACAGATGCACTGGAGGATGAGACACTCAACCAGTTAAAATCCGCCACTGCTGCAGACACCGTGTTACAAGCAGTGTGTGAGAAACATCTGAATGGCTGGCCTGCGAGGAGACACAGCCTGGAAAAATGTCTACACAGCTACTGGCCACTACGACACAACATCAGCATCCAGAATGACATCATCATGGTGGGAGATAAAATCATCATACCTCAGACCTTCAGGAATGTCATCTTGGAGAAGCTCCATCTGGCTCACCAGGGTGTCCAGCGCACAAAAGCAAAAGCAAGGAAAGTCCTCTATTGGCCAGGCATGACACATGACATAGAGAGATGATGGTGGAGAAATGTAAGCAGTGCCAGCAGTTTCAACCTCAGCTGCAGAAGGAGCCTCTCATCACACACGAAGTTCCTGAGCTCCCATGGATGAAAGTTGGTGCTGACATCTTCCACCTGAACGGTCAGTCTTACCTGTTGCTAGTGGACTATTTAACAAAATATCCAGAGGTGCTAAACTTGCCTGATTTAACAGCTCAAACAGTGATCCAGAAAATGAAGTCTGTTTTGCCAGGCACGGGATTCCCAGGGAGTTAGTGAGTGACCACGTTCCTTTTGCCAGCTACGAGATGAGGTTGTTTGCAGCCTCATGGGAATTCAAGCTGACGCACTCAAGCCCGGGATACCCGCAGTCCAATGGACTCGCAGAGAGGACCATAAAGACTGTAAAATACGCACTGAAGAAAGCAATGTACACTGGAACAGACCCACATCTGGTGTTGCTGTCGTTAAGGAACACACCAGTGACAGGACTGGACATGACACCTGCACAGCTGTTGATGGGGAGGACTCTGCGTAGCACGCTTCCGTGCTCCAGTGCTGCACTTAGACCGTCCTCTCCGCTCCACGTGCACAGCAGGATGCAAGACCTGCAATCTCGCCAGCGCGCATACTACGACCGCAACGCCAAACCGCTGCCTGCCCTGTATCCGGGTACCACTGTACACATGCAGACACGACGTGGTTGGGAACCAGCGATTGTGACAGGCCAGAGGTGTGAACCGCGGTCCTACGATGTGGTGACGCCAGCAGGAAAGACATTGCGGAGGAATAGGAGACATCTGAGGAAGCTTCATCCTAGTCTCTTCAAGGGTGCCGACTCTGAGGAGGACTTAGAAACGAGGAGCTCTGAGACACATGAGTCTACCTCCCTGCTACCTCAAGACCCACCGCTACAAGCCCAGTCATCTTACAGTGTGAACAGCTCATTGGAGTACAGAACCAGGAGTGGCAGGGTGGTAACTCGTCCTGCCAGGTTCAGAGACTAACTGAAAGACTGATGTCTGAGTGATTATGTTTCTTAGCCAAAAAAAAAAAAAAAAAAAAAAAAAGAAAAAGCTGATTAGATAAGGGTTGGTAGTAAATGTTTTATTGAAATGTTTATGAATGAAACCTTAAAGAAAACAGATTGTTCTTTTCTAAGCTACAGTGCAGAAAACAAGTTTTATCTGAAATATGTGTTGTGTGATTTAAGGCACAGTTTGATCACGTTCTGAAGTTATGGCAACCGAGTGCACGAACACTTCTGTTCTTGGAAAAGAGGGATGTGATATATCTGATAGAGCAGTCGGTGCTTGATTATGTACGACTGCTGTGCTCCTGGTGTGCAGTGTTCGTTTAGGGGTTCCTGTAAAAAATGTTGAGAAGTGTGCAGCAATTAAAATGGCAGATCAGACGCAGCCTCGTCTCCGTATGAGTCATTTAAGAGACTTTAGAAACCCACGTGTCACTAACATATCCAGACCATAACAGTGAACACCATAAATTCACTCCTATGTAGAATCCAGAGACAAATTACATCATGTTTCAGGATTATGGGGAGAAGGTAAAGAAAATCTCAGCTGGAACAAAGAGTTGCAATTTATGTTTTGAAAAAATTACTTTTTTTTTTTTTACAGTAAAAGGGGAAAGAATAACTGACATGGTCATTATTTAAGAAGCGATTTCAGTTGCTGAATTGGGACTAAATAACTTGGAGCAGGCAAAAAATAAAAAAAAAAAAAGAACGAAAATATCTTTCACATGTAGTTTTGTCATTCAAATACTCTTTACATGCCACACTCACTGATGCCTACATCAAACAGCCAGGGGGGTAAAGTTCTAGATCCACTAAAAAAAACAACAACTGCCCAGCAGAAGCAACAGTGACGTATTTCTGTCGTGCAGGGTGTGGTTGTGACGTGAACCTTGTCGTCACAGGACCATTACTGTATGCACAAAGAAGGAAAGTGAGTGTGAACGGGGCATGCCACAACAGGACAGTACAGGAAAACCATTTCGACACACTCCTGTGCTTATAGCTCTCCAACAACAAGCCTGGACAGTGTGCCAATCCTCAATGACAGGTGTGAAAGTACAGTAGCACAAAAAAAGAAAAAAAGAAAAAGAGTGATGAAAGTAAATAAACTTATCAGATCCAACCAGAGTCTGAAGGAGAGACCATGAACATATAGCTGACGTTTCAGTTGTTGCCAGGAAACAGACAATATGGTGGAAAATGCTAATTTACCCCTGAACAGACTGGGAGATCTTAGTTTAACGGGTCATAATGACTTTTTCATACTTGTTTGGGTTTTAATCATATGCGCTGATTCTTCACAGGTGACTTTTTAACTAAGCCAAAAGCTCAAAACTAGAAATACTAATAATTACGACAAAGTTTAAAAACCTTTCATTTTAACATTTATTTGTTTGTTTATTTGACATCCCTAATCATCTATTTATCAAAATGTATACATTTGAATTTAATTAAACCCCTTTATGCTTGAATTTATTTACAGTTTATTTACAATGACATTATGATACAAAACACAAAAAGAAATAAGGCAAAAAAAAAAAAAAAAAAAAACTTAAAGAGACTGGAATTGAATACAGTACAATTGAATACAATATGAACTAACTAAATAAACCAAAACAAGTAATAAATAGATCACATTAAATGAAATACATTGAGAGTAAATACATATTTATATTTTGTAAAGATTTAAAAAAGAAAAAAACAGCTTTGTGAATTTGTGACTTCAAAAGGCTTTCAGGGGGTTAAAAACACTTTTAAACTAAAACCTGTCCCAGAGGGGTGACTGAGGTGGGCCTTAAGGCATCCCTTAGCATGAAACTTAACCTTGCATCTTACAGTCTTCCAATAAATCTCCCGGAGAAAGATTTTATAGATCTTTCTCCAGATGACTTTCTCTAACTTTTTAAAGTTTTTTTTCCTGGCCTCTGATGAGGACCGTGCCCATTTAGTTTCTCTCTTGAACTTCAGGTCAGTATGGCAAGCTCCAGCATATTCCAAATCATCTCTTTGTTCTGTGTAAATAAAGGCTTTCCCTATCCTCTCCTTAATCCGTGTTCAACAGCCTTCTAGGAAACCTGAATAGTGACTGGGACTACGTGACCGAAAGTCATGCAGTGTAGTTTCTAGATGGAATGCAGAGTACATGAAACCCTCTTGATTCATGTGTACTTATTCATTTTTCTTTCTTTGAAGTGCTTTTTAAAAAAAAAAAAAACATTAAAGGTAAAGCATGTAAGAATTACTGACATCTAGTTGTAAAGATGGGTATTTGAAAGAAAAGATGTTTTCTTTCAAATGACTTCATATCCCAAGCACTGTTGTGAATGAACGGTGGCCCTTAGTGGTCAAAATTCTCCCAGACATAAAGATGTTTTCATCTATGAGTGGATCCAGTGGTCTCAGGTGTACTGGGACTGTACTTTGAGTAACTACTTGAAATGTCTTTTTAAGGCGCCTACTTATTGCAAACAGTGCTCTAACTCCCATTTAACAAAGCTGCTATTGCGGTTTTAAAGTTCAGTGAGTTCTCACTTCACACAAATTGTTTTGTCCATTCATGGACACCGTGGTAAAAATGGTGGAACAAATACGGCAGCCTCCATATGTGCACCCGCCAACAAGTATATAAATGACTTATTTTAAGAAAATGAACATGTAACAGCTATTCTAGTGAAGCAGTTACACATCAATAGAAACACAGTTTTGAATTACATATCACATTTTTCTGCCATTCACCTTTGATTTTTTACACACTGTACCTTTAAATTCCCATATTCAGGCTGTCTCTGAAACACTTCAAACACAGCATGCAAGCATTCCCGAAGCTCCTAACTGTCTAACAACACGTGGTGATGATGAAGTTCTCATGATTCAGTCTCTGGGAGAAAAATAAGCTGAACTTACCAGACCGTTCAGACCAGGCTGTCATCTTTGCAGAACTTCGCTTACAATGAAGAACCCGAGAAATGTGTTGTAGTAGGCACTCAGCAAAGCAGTGCCAGATGACTGCCCAGGTGGTTTTTAAAGTACCCGTCACACCCTTCTTTTCACCTATAGAGAATGTGTTCACCTACAATGTGTTGCAACATCAGTCGCACATTCCCTGGAAATTAAAACAACAGTTTGACAAATCTGTCACATTGTTCACTATACTGCTCCTTCACACTGTGGGAATTTTTCCACAGTTATCACTGCATTTTTATCTGTACAGACAATTGTTAAAATAAAGCAACATATAAACATTTGAGCCATTTTTCACCAACTAATTTATAATCAAGCAATTTCATATTTGAAGCAATTTTTGATGATACGGTAATTTACTTCGTTTTAAGAAATAATAACCCCTCCTTTTGTCTGCTTATGTGGAAAGGTCTGAAATGTTTGCAGTCGTCCTTAAATTTATTCATACCCTCCCATCTAAGAAAAGGCTAAATTCACAAGCAATTCAAATTCAAAAGAAAGTATAATGATAAATAAAATTTGCTAAATTCCAATTTAGTGAAATAAGATGCTGCTTTAGGTTGAAAAGAATAGTTATCAATTAATCAATCAATCAAGTTTTATTTACAAAGCGCTTTACAAAAACAGTGGTTACAAAATAAAAATAAGTGTAAAATTTAAAACACATATAAAAGAGCAGATAAGAAAATGTCCCACAATGTGACACCATTCCTTGGTGTCAAAGGCATTTCAGCCTGGACTTAAATGGGGCAGATCAGTGATGGAGCGCAACTCCAGGGGCAGAGCGTTCCATAACTATGGACCCGTCACACCAAAGGCCCGGTCACCCCCCTGTTCGTACTGTTAATACAACTGTATTTCCAGTATTTCCAGATTGTGATGAAATCTTTTAAATAATCTGGACAATGAAATTTACTGCAAAAGCATACGTGATGATCCTTCATGCACAAACTTGCACACACTGAAAACACAGCAGATATGGGGTGGAAATGAACCCCTCAGATAGCAAAAATAGAAAATAGGGAACACACCTAATGTGTCAGTGTTCATCAACAAATAACACATTAACGTGTTCAGGAGACTGTTTATACCTCATTAACTTAGAAAAGTCTTCAGATAGACCAGTTGTGAAGCAAAAGAATCACTTTAAGGAAGCAGATAGAGGTAGTTAGTAAGGTTGGCTCAATAAAACATGAAATAACATCTAAATCATAAAGAAAAATTACAAAAAATATGAACCTCAAATGAAGATGGGTCTTGCTGAAAGCTCAATTCAGTTTTGCAAATGTAAATCACTGAGACTCAGGTGATAAATTCATTTTGACCCGAGTTCAGGCAGTTCAGGTGACAGGTTGACAAAGATTGCATGAGAAAGTGGAAGATTGATCAAGAGATTAAACAAAAAAAGAGATTGGGAAGAGAGTCAAGTTCTGGAGAAAGGGATGGGCATCAGAAAAATTGCAAATAAGCCAAAACCTGTAATCACCTCACATATCACTGTAACTTAAGTCTGAATCACTGACTAGGAAATTAACAGTGACACTGTGGTGGATGATAGTTGGGACGTGATTGCTTCACGGTCATATGTGAGTCAAAACAGCACCTGAGCTCAACAACTCAACCAAAGTAGACCATCAGTGGAGAAATGTATAGATTAAATGGATCTGTCAAAGAGTTATGCTATGAAATATCACAATATCACATACATATCCATTTTTTAATGTAAATATCGACATACACTTATTTTCATATTCAGTTAAAAAAAAAGAACAACAAAAAACCAACTAGCTGAACTGTGCTCCATACCTTCCTGGGAGAAAAAAAGTGAGGAAAAAAAACAGCAAATTCATTAATATCATTTCTCCCTTTAAAGACAGAGAGAAGACAACACAAGACTTCAACCAGGACGTGACATGAGCAAGCAGCTCAGACTGAGAACATGATTTTCATTAGTTCTCATCCAAGAATCAAAGTCAAAAACTTACTGACGAGTGGATTTAAAAAGCAGACACGTCCCCATTAAAATGCCAGGTCTTTAATCAAAATGAGACCACAATAAATAAGTTAAATTTTTGCAATCTTGTAACATAAGTAATCGATCACATTAAAGGTGAGAAAAAGGCTTTTAAATGATTGTGGTCAACTTTTTAACATCATAAAAACTTGGCATTTTAGCAGGGGTGTAAACACGTAAAAAAAAGGAGGAAAGTGACCACAAAAAAAGTTTTAAAATATGTTTGATGAAAGAGCGGTAAAGCCAATCTGATCATTGTGCACATTTATCACCCAAGATCAATCTGGTTCTGGTTGCTGTAGTTTCTAAACTAAAAGAAACAAAGAGGAAGAAAACCTGTTTTACACTCAGTCATCACTGAAAGAAATGTTCTGGAGGAAGGCTGTGAAGTTGTCAAACACTTTTATTTATTTAACATGAAGGTATTTGTCGACATGCTTTAGAAACCTTATCTCATACACACACACACACACACACACACACACACACACACACAGCAGAGAAACACTCCTGAACACATTAGCTCTCCTGCTCAATAAGATCTTTGGCTTTCTTCAGGTTGTGGTTGACCGCTCCGTCTAAGAACTGAACCCAGTTGATCTCTGTCTCTCCACAGATGTGACTGGACCTGGAGGAGTGAGAGGAGGAGAGAAAGTTAGTGGTGTTAGTGGTGAAGTCATCTAATCTCTAACTTTGGCATTATCTGCCCAAGAATACTAGAGAGCATAAACTTGTCTAGTAAATGTTTTTGTAGCATCACAAGCTGGAATTAAATGTAAAATCTTTTGGCATTTCATGAAATGACCAAACTAAAGTTGCTAAAATGTAAAAACTTGCAGGCAGTACTATTAGCTACTGCTGCCCCTCGCTCCTGCTTCCTGCTTTGCCCTGGATGTGCATATTCCAGTTGGCAAATCAAACTATCACAAAACCCTGAAATATAACTATTTATAACTGGATTACCACAGCATGGAAGGGCCAGCAACTTGAGGTGGTGACACTTTGTTATAGTAGAAAAAAAAAAAACATAATTAAAAATGCGATGGAGAGCCATGTTCCTGCGTCTAGTCAAAGAAAATGTGAGAATGGTTTTGAATGACGATGCCAAACCAAAGACCTCAATCCAACTGAGAGCCTGTAGTCTGCTTTTAAGATTTATTTACTGCAACATACCCCATCCAGACTCAAAGTTCTGGATCAGTTTTGACCAAAAGAAGGGACAAAAACACTTCTGGCTCAAAATCACTCAATGTTTTGTTGAACCTGATTGAGAAAAGACCTCTAGAAGAGGAGAGAGTGAATAAAAGGGGAACGGCAGCAGAAACGAGACACTGTTTCTACACCTCGTCTATGAACAGTTTCCATCTGATCCATCATGTCATATCTGTTCTATTTCATTTCTCCCTCAAACACAAAGTAGGATGAATGCAGCTCTGATATTCATCCCTGTGCTGGAGGATAGAAGTTTATCTGATTAACAAGTTACACTTTTAGTAAGTATCTTAGGAAGTGTCTTTTATTTTATCCTAAGTCGAACAGAATTTAAATTCTGGCAGTTTTAATCTGCATGACTTTTTTTTTTCTCCCCGTCCAGATTACAATGGAGTTTAAAAGAAGCAAAATCATGACTTTGTAAGATTCCGAGGGGCGTAGTTCGAAAACGGTGGATCTGAGCCACTTTAGTCCTCCTATCAAGTTGAAGCCAAGGAGTCAAACACCGTTTTGATGTAAATTTTATTTATCTGTGACGAAAACTGTGGAAGTAATGGGCATTTGTTGGAGATTTTCCTGAGGAGGAAAAAAATTTGGCCTGAAAAGTGCAATTTTTCATGTTTTTTCAGAGGGCATAGCTCAAAAATGTGTCCAGCTAACTAAATGAATGGGCTTTGTGGTTTTAGTTGTACAGCTGACTTTCACATTTAAAGGAATACAGGTGTATTCCCTTAAATAAAGGTGATTAATCCAAGAGTGTCTGAACTCAGTAACTGGCCAGACACACCTGGATTAATCAGTTTGTCCAGTAATTAAAGACAGGAAACAAAGGAGCTACCTAAGTTCAGAAAGTAGTGGAGCTGTGCATAGAGCCCATTATTGCAAAACGTGCCTGCACGGGAGAGTGACATTTCTTCTCTAAAACTCAGTTTGAATTTCAGTTTTTTCTGCAACAAAACAGGAAAAACAGCTAATGCCCAGCAGAGTGCAAAGCTGAATCGATAAACAAGTGCTTTACATGTCTGATCACCCTCTTACTTTCACTCCACCCATTTGTTTCTCAACCATGTTTTAGGAAGCACAACACCCTCTCATAACTATTTCTCACCATCTTGACTCATACATCAAAAAAACTCTCAGCACCATCCCGTTAACGTCACATTTAAAGACACTGAAGAAAAATGTTACCAGAATATATACAGCAGGTGAATCCATCTTACCTGATGATTTCCAGAAACTTCTTTAAAAGTGCTGCCAATTTAGACACCTGAGGACAAAAAGCATTAAAATGTCACTTTTTACATTGTACACATTAAGAAAATGATCAAACACAATCAGATTCAACCTGTAGAATCACTGTACTGAACATATTTTGACAGGAACAGGGTTCTTGCAGGTTTCAGCAAGTTAAATTTAAGACCTTTTAAAGACCTTTCAATAACTAAACTTTAAAGGTACAGTATGTAAAAAATCAAAGGTCAATGTCAGAAAAATGTGATATGTAATTCAAAACTGTGTTTCTATTGATGTGTAATCGCTGCACTAGAATAGCTGTTATATGTTAATTTTCTTAGAATGAGTAACTATATCTACTTGCTGGGGGTGCACACATGGAGGCTGCCATATTTGTTCCACCATTTTTACTACATTGTCCCTGAGTGGACAAAACACTGTGTGTGAAGGAAGAACCTTCTGAACTTTAAAACTGCTGTACCAGCTTTGTTTAATGGGAGTTAGAGCACTGTTTGTGATCATTAATGCCTTAAAAGACATTAAAAGTAGTTACTCATAGTAAAGTCATAGTTCACCTCAGACCACTGGATCCACTCACAGATGAAAACGTCTTTATGTCTGGGAGAATTTTGGCCACAAACGGCCACCATACATTCACAACAGTGCTTGGAATATGAGGTCATTTAAAAGAAAACATCTTTTCTTTCAAATACCCATCCCTAACACTAGATGTCAGTAATTCTTACATACTGTACCTTTAAGACCAGCACGATGCATTATCAGAAACATTCATATGATCCCAGAAATTCAAAACCTTTTATTTTCAATTAATTTAGTAATCAAAAACTTCTTTTCATTCAAAAAAAGAGACTAAAAAATTCAGTATTCAAACTGATATCAAAACTGTACCTTCTTAACTAAAGTAACCTCCCCAACATAACACTAATATCTGTCTATATGACTGACTCTGAGGCTGACAGACATAATGAGATTTTTATACGAAAAACAGAGAGAAAACTTTGAATTGTAAAAACAAGTAAGTGTCGCGGGATTTGCCGTCATTTCATGCCGTCATGTACCAACACTCGTACAGTAGCCATCTGAGCCTCTTAGAAAGACAGAATCAACTTATGATTGATGCGTTTTATTAATCATATTTTATCTGGCTTAACACTTCTCTGGAATGAATAAATGTATAAAATCAAGACCTAGAATGAAAAGCTGTCTGCTTTTAAGACATTTTAAAGGCCCACAAAGGAACTTTTAGCAGTTTTCTCAGTAGCGCGGCCCCTATCGAAGGCTAAACTAGCATCCATCTTGCATTGTACCTGTACTGTGATTCACTCCAGCCAGTAAAAGACAGTCTTATCTTGACTCTTGTTCTGTCCCTTCCTCTCTTTCTTTTCCTCTCTTCCTCTGGTAATGTTTCCTTGTTTCTTTACCGAATCCAACATGATGCACGTTCAAAACACCTGCAGTGTTCATATCTGGTTTATATCTGTTTGCTAGTAAGTGACGCGGTGCGCAACAAATAGTCGGCTGCAACGTCACGGCTGCGTCCCGGATACAAAAATGAGATTGTGCAGTTTCTGAGCCTCGGGACGCCTCTGGGCAAGCAACGATTCGACAATGTGCATAATAGATGTTTGTGTGCCATCAAAACGAGTCAGAAACAGATTTTTAAGGTCTAAAAGTTACGTCGTTTGTATTTAAGGCCTTAAATTTAAAGTTTAGATTTCTAGACATTTTTAGATTTTTTAAGACCCTGCAAGAACCCTGCAAGAACTCATTTATATCTCTGCTGCCATATTATCAATAAATAGAAGGGCTGCACAGTGGCGTGGTGGTTAGCGCTGCAGCCTCACAGTAAGAAGGTCGCTAGTTCGAGTCCCAGCTGGGGAGGGGATTTGAGCAATTCCAACAGTGGCCTTCCTGTGTGGAGTTTGCATGTTCTCCCCATCTATGCGTGGGTTCTCTGCAGGTACTGCAGCTTCCTTCCACTATCTAAAGACGTGCATGTTAGGTTAATTGATCACTCTAAATTGTCCCTAGGAGTTCATGGTTGTCTGTCTCTCTGTGACAGCCTGGCGGGTGGTGTACCCTGCCTTTCACCTGATAATAGCTATGATAGACTCCAGCAAACCCTGCAACCCTGAACTGGATGAGTGATACAGAAAATGAATGAATGAATAAAAAAAGAAGTATAATTCTATAAGACATCTGAACATGCCCATTCTTCAGACAAAATATTGAATAGACTTGCACCAACTAAAGAATATGTTCAACTATAATCGCTGACTGGAAGGAACACTGTTCTCTGTTCTCACAGCTAGATCGATGCTATGCAGCACACAGACTGCATAGACCGCATTATGACTCTGTGTACACCTGAGCAACACTATTTGTTTGTATGCTTCATATATGTGGTGTCCTGGTAGTTTCCATGAAGATGTGATTTGGAGGCCATCATTCCATTCTTCTGATGACTGACAGGTGTCCATCACAAAGTTATTATAGTTAACTAAAACTAATGAAAAAACTAAAATTGAAAAAAAAAAAAAAAAAACATTTTGTTAAGTGAAATAAAAACAGTTTTACAAAACTAACTAAAATTATTGCAAAAACATCCTAAGTTTTAGTCTTTGTAAATTTATTTAATACATAAGACATTTGGGTTGATATGAAATCTATTTCTATTCGATCTATTTACTTTACTCAACCAGTTTTACTTTCTGATGATTTTGAAAGTCACAACAGACAAAAACCTGTAGTTTATGAAAAACAAAAAGCAAAAACTAACACTGAAACTAATAAAAACTAAACTAAAACTGAGGACTTTCCCCAAAATAAAATCTAATAAAATTAGCAAACCCGTTCAAAAAACTAACTAAAACTAACTGAATTGAAAAACAAAAAGTCTAAACTAAATGAAAACTGAAACTTATTAAAAATTAGAATTATAAACTTGGTTAATCATCAACATCAGCTGATTGGCTCCATAGATATTTACCTGTATAAAACCTCAATAAAAACATGTAAAACTGCTCAAGTCCACTTTTTTTTTTTTTTTAGCTTCTATCTGCACAGTTCCTGCACTATATCCTAGATGAACTGGGCTGCTATCCTCTGGTTTATTCAAGAAGGAATCTGGTTTCCTTTTAGGAGGAAATAAACAATTACATTTTCTACCACGTTCCAGATAAAAAGACTCGGACTCTGATTCTGAAACTTCTGTAATAAGCTCACATGTTCTTGCTCTCTTTGAAGATCAAGATTATACATAAAGGTCTTATAGTGAAGATATACAGGATTTATTTTGGGAATGTCATTTCTGGCAGGAGGCAGAAAAAAGCCTTAACAAGAGCTTCATTTGGCTTAAATGAGATGATCCAGGGAATCTGCTCCTCCTGTAGTTATACTACCAAACTAAGCATTACCATGTATTCACTCTCCATTAATCCTGAGTTTCTGTTTTCACTTCTCAGTTTTGAACATTATTTGTTGTTTTTGTAAAAATAAAAAAAAATAAAAAATAATCAGAAAATGGCTCCAGCAAAGTTTGTCATCTCAACACAGAATAACAACGGTAACATCCCTGTATTGCTGCTCTCACGGACTAAATGAATGGATAACCATTTTTTCCATTTTCTTTGACATTAACAGAGTGTAACTCTTCTTACATTGTTTCCTACTCCACTGTAGTCCATGGGTGGGTAGAGACAGAGAGCCAGATCATCAACCCTGAGAAGAAATGAGACAGAGATACAGCATGGCTTCATGACTGTAACCTTAGTGAAACTGACACTACATTGTGCTGACTGTCAATTTGTGTGAGTGAGTGTGCGTCTACCCAGGGCTGATTTCCCGGCTGATGTCACCCAGATCATCGAGTTGGGCGATGTTCTGAGCTATGCTGAAGTCACCGTTGGCTTTGACGGCTGATGTCAGCTTCCTCAGGCAGGCTGCTGATGCTTTCATCAGCCCCTGACACGGAGCAATCACAGCCCGGTCCCGCTCTGACCAGTACGTGTCCTGGTTGCCTCGAGGATTGTCTGCGTCCTGCTCATCGTCGAGTACATCACTGAACGGGTCCTGGACCTCTGATAATGCCTGAGGAAGGATATTTTTACTAAAATGTCTGATAACAGGTGCTGCAGGTAATTACACAGAAAAACATGATACTGATACTTTGGCAAAAAAGAAAAATTCATGTAAAGACAAGAAACTAAAAATTAATTAATTCTACTAAATAACAATAAAAAAAGCTGTGTGTATGTTTGTTTACCTGATCAATTTCTTCTATGGCATCTTTTACAACTCCTAACTGAGAGGACAAAACCACCAGCAGGGCTGCTTTATTATCTGCAGAACACAAATTTTCTAATAATTATTCATGACCTGATGAGGGTTTGAATTTGCTGTTTGAATATATTCTGCTATATAATGCAGAAATTTGGTTTTGGTACTGTATTATTGAGAAAAGCAAAACTTTCTCTAAAAAGATGGTCTAACGGGATGGAAGTTTGTGTAGTTCAAACATGTGTTTCTCACTCTGCAAGTAGCCTCGGCCATGTGTAACTTCAGTATATTAAAGAGATGGTGGCGGAGCTGAACGGTGCACTGATGATGAGGTCAGACCTCTTGGCAGTTTTCTGCCTCACTTCAGCCCATCTTCAGTGTCACTGGGCCACGAGAACGTGGCCGTTTTACAGAAAGCGTACCTCTCTAATTGCCAGGTTTTTGTGTTGTTATAATCTCTGAGCCATTCAAATGATAAACAAATCTGGGAAAAATTTAATAAAATGAAAAAAAAACACAATAGCCTTGTTGCATGAAGAAGTAATACTTTGTTGAAATACCTTTTGGTGTAATTATAGCATTCACCAAACACCTTTAGATTGGGCCTTATTTGCTGACTTTTCTATAGAAACTTACTCTAATTCTGTCACATCATGAGTGTCACCCCACAGGCTCGTGTCACCCCACAGGCTTTCAATTAAATTCAATCTAATTTTATTTTTTTATTTATATAGCCATTTTCAATGACTAAAAGGTACACAAAGGACTTCACAGAGAATAAAACAATAAAACAACAGCAACTACACATTAGGGCTGCAATATATCGATATGAAAAATATATCGATATATTTTCAAATGAGATATGGAATTGGACCATATCGCCCATAACGAGATATAGAGTTCAATGTGTGTTTGTTTTGTCTTTGTATATAAATGCTAACCTTACTAGGGTTTGTTACATTTAATTCTGTGTAATGTTCCTTACTTGCATGTGCAAGTATTATTACATACAGTATTTTACAGTATTTCTGTTTACATTTTATCATTCTTTGAACAGCTGAGCATTATTTCATCCGGTCTGTTTAAATTAAACTACTTGTAATGTCATATTTGGCTCTGACTGGAACAAAATATTTGCTCTCACTTTGCGATAAAAATATCGAGATATATATCGTATATCGATATTCAGCCTAAATATATCGAGCTATGACTTTTGGTCCATATCGCCCAGCCCTACTACACATGCCATTTCTGTTTTCAACAGGATTGAGGTCTGTGCAGTCCTGAAACGTTCATTTTCTTCTCCTGAAGCTGTTCTTTTGTTGATCTGGAGGGTTGCTTGGGGTCACTGTCGTACTCAAAGTATAATTTTTTCTCCAGCTTTAGCTTACTGGCAGAAATATGAAGGTTCTGTACCAAATGTGATGGGTATTTGGAACTAAAAGAAACCCCAAAGCATGATACTGCCACGACCAGGCTTTGATGCTTCACTGTGTGTATGGTGTTCTTTTGGTTATGCTAAATAAAATATTGTATATTTTCCCTAAAAGATATAGCAATTTGTTGTTGTTTTTTTCATTCTTTTGCATGTTTTTCTTTTTTTTTAAAATTATTATTGAATTGTTCAGATTATAGGTCACATTAAAGTTCTGAAATGATTTATTGTGGTTTCATTTTTAAACATAAGAACCAGGCATTCTAACGGGGTACGCTCTCTTTTATATCCACTTCAGTTAACCTCTTTTTTAAAGGTAAAGCATGTAAGAATTACTGACATCTAGTGGTAAAGATGGGTATTTGAAATAAGATTTTTTTTTTTTTTAAATGACTTCATATTCCAAGCACTGCTGTGAATGTATGGTGCCTGTTGGTGGCCAATATTCTCCCAGACAAAAATATGTTTTCATCTGTGAGTGGATCTGCGTAACTTTAGAAAAAAATATCTTTTGATGCAACACTTATCCCAAACAGTGCTTTAACTCCCATTAAACAAAGCTGTTAGAGCAGTTCGGAGGGTTCTTATTTCACACACATTGTTTTGTCCATTCAGGGACACTGTAGTAAAATGGTGGAACAAATATTGCAGCTTCCACATGTGCACCACCCAGTAAGTAGATATAAATGACTCATTCTTAGAAACTAAACATTTAACAGCTATTCTAGTGCAATGATTACACATCAATAGAAACACAGTTTTGAATTATTTATCACATTTTTCTGCCATTGACTTTTGATTTTTTACTTACTGTACCTTTAAAATTTTGTTTTTGGATTAAGAATTTTTATTCAAATTTGTGGACATTGAGAAAATGTGTGTTTATCAACACCAGCTTTAAGAAATGTTATTCAAAGTATGTAGTAATTTCCACTCATGCATTAAGCTGCTTTTCAGCCTTGTCTCTTGTGTACAGACATTTCTCAGAGTATTTACAATGAGCCCCATCTTTATTTCTGAAATACACTTTCTCTGTAAAATGACTGCCACAAACAAAACAAATTCAAGCTGGTTCCAACATGAACTTGGTGAAGGTAATGGTATCAAGCTGGCCAGTACTTCACTACACCTGAATCTCCCTCTGATCTTCAGAAGATAACTGACCTCGCGGCAGCTGGGGGAAGCGGTCGCAGGCAGACCAAACTCCTCCAGTTGATGTGAGCTGTTCCTGGGTCAAACTGCAGAGAGCAGAGGGAAGTGAAGACAGATGAGGTGGATGAAGTTCAAAACAAAGCAAAAAAGACAAAGAGGGATGAAGAATTTACATAGAAAATATCCCACGCTATAGCGTTATTGCTTTGTGAAATCACACATGTATTACATTAAGTTTAGTTGTTTTTTAAAGAGGAAAATCCCTGACATTATCATCGATAACCTCACTCTGTGAGGATTTAATGTAGACAGATTATTATTGTTAATGTGTCTCGTCGTATTTTTCTACTTTCACATTAGATTTTGAACACTAGTCGTGCTTCAATAAGAATTAAAACCTGAAAACTCCCAAGAGCGTGACGTGTTTTTATCAGGGAGTCAAAAATGAGCAGGAGGAGACTGGAGCCTTGGAGGAAGCCATCAACTTCAGCCTATTTTTACATACAAGACAGGTTGGATGAATGGCTTCATAAAATGATTAAAGCCAAGGCATTTCCATTAACTAGATGTCAAAATATCTGTCCGTAACCGTTTATGTGACTGCAGCAGTTGCATTTTAAATGACGCATATATATAACTACGTCCAACCTGGTCAGACTGTTGCTCCACATTGTAACAAAAAAGCACCAGAGTTGTAATTCCTCCACAACATGAACATTTTCAGCAGCTGCCAGATCAACAGACAGCAGTGCATGTATGAAATGGGCTTTAAACTCAGCGTACCTCTGCAGCGGTGAGCTTAATATGACCTCCAGCAGCTGAGCGACTCCCTCCAACACCTCCACCGTAGCATCTCTGATCTGCCTGCGCAGAGTCACCCCTAAGGCCCAGACAGGACAAACAACAAAAACTGTATCACAGTTGTACATCAGTTTCATGCCCCTTTGTAACATCTCAGCCGTTGGACACCACTATCCCCTGACAGCGTGTTCTTGGTAACACAAACCTGGTTTAGATTCAACTACCAAGCCAAAGTATACATTTAAATAAATCCTATGAGATCAGATGACTTAAAAAATATTATCAACGACTTGCTTCTGCAGAAGCAACAGAGAAATGTTGGTACAGTGGTCGGCTGACAAATCAAGTCAAGGATAGTTTGGGTACCTTGGCTCTTGGGTAGCCAGTAATACACTGTTGACAAAGTCAGGACACTCTTCAGGATGGACTCTGACAACTTCTCTCCATCCTGTAACACATGAGCGTCGACACAAAGTGTTGGAAGGAAAGTTCACGGGACAATAAATCCATAACAGCTTTGTAACTTTATTGTGACCCAGGAATGTTGGTGTACATCTGCACCGCAGACATCCATGAAAATAGGCTATGAGTAAGGCATGGACAACTTTAATAAGTCATGCATTAAGGTATGAATGAAAGTATTAGATAACGTTAGTTCTGTTTGTCATGATAATTCAAGAGGCCTTATGTGAATTCATGCTTTTTCAAGCATGACATTAAGTATGAATTTATTACAGTACATGTTGACAGCAATAATCTGACCTGCGGGGATGGCAACGGAGGTCTGGAGAAGGCCAGGCTGAGTTTAGTGGCTTCCTGTGACACCGACTTCACTGCCTGATCTGAAGACAAATGAGAGTTACACCATGTTTTATGTAATGGTTTTGTGGTTGTGGTTTCATTTGGCAATCCTGATGTGCTGCTGCTTGAAATAAGATCATGACAGACAACTTGAAATGGAAGATTGCCACTGTGAAGGAGTCTTTATTCCTACATCACTGTAGTGGTATACATATTCATATACAGTCCTAAATAAACAAGTTTGGAAACATCTGATCGTTACTTTTAGCAAATACATGGGCAAGATGGGAAAGTTTATTTTCATTCATGGACCCTCAGTCCAAAGGTCAAGAGGCTCAAAAAAAAGTGGCAGGAGGAGAACAACCATCAATACTCAACTCGAAGTCTCCCAAAAGTTGGAGAGGTTGAATGCTCCATCTGATTCATTGGATTCTCCATCTATGGAAGAAAAACAGGCTTTAATTAAGAGTATTTTTTCAATATTCAAGGTTCATTTAAAGGAGCCATAACACCAACTTTACAGTTGATTAAACATATTTCATAGATGTGCAATGTTCATTAAAAACATAACTTGCCTCATCTCCAGTTAAAGTCAGAATTACTTTTTGAAATATATACAACTCATAGCAAAGCAGTACAACAGCCTGTTGTTTTAATACACATGAATAATGCCGATAATGGACGTTTGAAAATGATCAAATGATAATAATTATTAAATAAATACTTTCCTACATTCACAATTTGGTTAATTTAGAATAGATCCAGCCCTGGTGGGACTGAACTGTCTTTATTTACATGAGTATCGGAGGAGAAAAGCTCACACTTTAACGTGAGTGTCGATTGTTTTTAACAAAAACTCACTGAGCTATGAGATAAACAACACAGATAGTTATAACTTAAATCCTTAGCCTCCACTTTGTACAAAGTTAACAAACAAAAAAGATCAACTAATCTTGGCATTTAGCACGTTGTCTAACAAACAGACCTGTTAGTTGACGTGTGAAAACAACAGCAACGGTGTTTTCAGACACTGCTCGATGCTAATGCTAACGCAAAATATATGCTAACATGTGGTACTTAAAGGTTGACATTTAGTCCTGCGACACTCGTGTGTCACATTTACCTCTGACTCGGTCTCTGATACACTGGACGGAATTCAGCACATTTCGTAAAGACAGTGATACATTTCCATCGCAATTGTCAGCACTCATGGCACCAATATGAAGACAACTCTAGCTCGGCAGCGTCATGTGGAACTAAAGGAGAACAGGATGTCGATGTGGGGACAATAATAAATGACACAACTGCTGTGTCGGTGCAGTCACACTGTCATGTTTCTCAGTCGAGATCCATCCTGCCTCATTCTGTTCACACTGCGTTCTCCAAAAAGGAAGAAAGGAAAAAAAAAGAACAGAAAGAAAAACTATGTGCAAACAGTAATGACTACTGTAAGGTAGGTAGGTAGGTAGGTAGGAAGGAAGGAAGGAAGGAAGGAAGAAAGAAAGAAAGAAAGAAAGAAAGAAAGAAAGAAAGAAAGAAAGAAAGAAAGAAAGAAAGAAAGAAAGAAAGAAAGAAAGAAAGAAAGAAAGAAAGAAAGAAAGAAAGAAAGAAAGAAAGAAAGAGAAAAAAAAGAAAGAAAGAAAGAAAGAAAGAACACATACTGTACTGGTGGATGGAAATTCTCTTTTTTGATACTGTGTTTAGAAGGAGGGCACTTTATGCAACTCTGACATTCATAATTTATTTTCTGATTAAAAAAAAGAAGAACAAAATCCTGAAATTTTTGTTTGTTCTGGGCTGTTTTGCAAGGGGAACACGTCCTGGTGGACGCAGAAGAACTGGAGGGGAACCAATCTCAACAGGTAAACTGTCCTTGACACTACACCGGAAAGACGGGAAAATAAAGGCAAAGAGAGAAAGGTCGGGAGGGGGGTAAAAAAGCAAAGAGACACCTATAGGTGTTCTATACTCTTTAATAAAATAGGAAACAAATAAATTTAGACGGTTTTTCAAGAGCGGAACAGAAAAGTGGGTTTACGTTTTATGTTTGAAGCTGTCAGCCGTGGGCCCCTGGTGGAAGCAGTTTGTTGTCCATGAAGTGTAAGACCTGTATTTGCCCACTAGATGTCAGCCTTCCCTTGAGTTTCTGAAATCCTGTGTTTCTCCTTCCTCGAATCTTGCAGTCCAGTTTGGCTGAAAAACTTCTGTTTTTCTTGACATACCCCAGTACAACAAAGCACATAATGTTACCCAAATGCAGCCAATAGCTAAGTTCAATAGAATTTTTTTTTTCTTTTACCGCTTTTCTCTGGGGGGAAACAAAACAAAGACTGAGACTGAGTTTTTCTGTTTTAACATGTGTCATTGTTGATGTTTTGCAGGGAAGTTTTCTAACACTTTTCTGAAACAAGTCAGGTGCTCTAATCATTTCAACTTGTTTTGTTCATGTAATTTAACCCCCTGATTAAATTAGTCTTTTCAAAATAAAATACCCTTGAACCAGCTTTCAATTGCAGAAAAAAAAATCTAAACTTAATAAAATTATGGTTTAATGTTAAATACATTTTGTAATGTTGATTGAGCTACACTAAATATGAAAGTAAAACATGAAAAATGTGTTTTTGAAGCACATGTGAAGTCTCATATTTGTTTAAGACCGTATTTAGAATATATATATATATATATATATATATATATATATATATATATATATATATATATATATATATATATATATATGTATGTAAAATCTAAAACTTCAGCAGCACAAAATCTCAACATGTTGATTCCTGTCCTACTGGGTAAAAAAAGGATGTCATGGAAGTTTACAGACCAGATTTTCAGTGAAACTGTCTCTAGAGGACTGGTTTTTAAACTGAATAGCAGACAATGTCAGATTATGTCTACATTTCTTGGTAGGAGGCGTTTGATGGTGGTACTCATGATTGTCAAGCTGTAGACTCAATTTTGTCTTTTGTCCAAACAAACTATGTTTTTGGGAAACTTTGAAGTTTTGTGAGATGTCATTTTTATCTATAGTCGCTGTTGCATTGTCACAAGTCCTCAAACTAAAACAATCATATCAGGCTTTTGCTCATACCCTTCAACACAATTTATCTCGGGTCTAGTAAAGTATAGCGTGATGGTCATTGTCATGGATGCTGTTTCACAAGTTTCTATAGTGATGCGTAAACACAACACATTACAACAAAATTTTCTCATTTCCTGCTTGGTTTTAGGCTGCAAAAAAACTTGTGTAGATGGATTATATTCAGGCCCAAAACACACTCAATCTCTTGGCACATCAATGTCCTGATACTAACGACAATGTTGTGCTGATGTGCCAAGAGATTGAGCATCTTCTGGGCTGGTTTGTTAAACTTATGCTCAAATGCATCTTCACGAAATGCTCCATGATCCTCATTCTTATCAACTTTCCTCTTCTAAAGTCTGTCTAATCTAATCTGAATTATCAAGACTTTATTCTCATTAAATGACTACTTTATTCTTGTAAAATTATATAGCAAGAAAAGTGCTATAGAAATATTCCAAAGTTTTATTTAAACAGACACTGTAATTAAATACAACATGATTTACTTTTTCTTTCTGGACTCATCGTCTATCTTTTGAATTCTGAATGGCCTGTTATGTTTTTGACATCAAAGTTTTGCTTCCTACACATGGAACCACCCAAAGACAGGTTACACAGTCCAAGTCTGTTCACAAATCCTGCAAAACAAAAGTCAAGACAAAAATCTTTTCAGCATTTTAAAACAGTTCTGTCTAATTCCATGTGGTAGATTTTGAAATGGAAGTTATTCATTTAGCTTCTTGAATAAAAAGAAGGCTCCGGTTCCAATCCCTATCAGGGCCAAAAGAAGGCTTGCAATGAAGAACACGGCGGCAGAACTGCTTTTCTTTTTCTTCAGTTCTGTGGAACAAACAAAAACTCAGAAAATCATTCTTTATTTACAGCCTTTTCTGTATTTGCATTGTAATTTTTTAGGCCTTTATTTTTCTAGGTAAAATATTTGCGAACCAATTCTCATTTACAAAAATGAGAACATATCTGGAGGACTCAAATCTGCAGCAGGAAAGATTGAATAAAAATTCAGTGCTTTATGAATTAACAGTTATAATTAATTTGCTAGATTTTTACTGAATTTGATAAAAAAAAATGGATTAAATAGATTTGATTTTAATTGAATTACAAAAAATATTCGCATTGCACTTAATTGGACCTATTTTTGAAAGACAAAAGATATTGTTAATTGGTACTTTATAAATAAAAATGGTTAAAATGAGTATTTAATATTTGCCTTTGTTTCTAACTAACTGGTGCTTATACTTGAACTCATCTGTTTATTACTTACAAATTTATTATACAAGTAAATCTTACCCCAGGTAATGCTGAGAGGTTGTTTTGAGGCTTTATGTGCCACTTTGCATGTGTAAAAATCTCCTTCTCCAGGAATGAAACTCAGGGTTGAGATTCTATGGAATGTACCATCACTGTTATGGCGGTAACGCAGATTCGTTACGCCCTCTGTGACCTCCTCGCCATTCTTGGTCCACGTAAAGCCAATGGTAGGTGGGTAGAAGTGATTGGCTAGGCAGAAAAGAGTGTTGACCACACCGTCCTCACCTTCATACCGGGTGTAGATGGAGATATCTGGAGCTTCTGGTCAGTAAAGAGAAATCAGTCAGTCAGACTTTACTTATACCCAAACAAATCATCTCATTCAAAGAACATTACAAATGATAATAATACACATAAAATATTTTCTTAAGAGTGAAATAAAACCAATAATAAGGTTAATTGATCACTCTAAATTGCCCCTAGGTATGAATGTGAGTGTGAATGGTTGTCTGTCTCTCTGTGTTGGCCCTGCGACAGACTGGCGACCTGTCCAGGGTGTACCTGCCTCTCGCCTGATAATAGCTGGGATAGGCTCCAGCAACCCCCGCAACCCTGAACTGGATAAGCGGTACAGAAAATGACTGATGGTGACTGAAATAAAACCAGGTTAAAATCAGAGATAAGTGGAATGAATGTTCCCATATCAGACAGACAAACCTATAATATAGCAGAATAGTGCAACATTTAACATCTAATCTTAACTCATTCACTGCCATTGACGTCTATAGCCGTATACAGCGGGGGGAAAAGTATTGAACACGTCAACATTTTCCTCTGAAAATATATTTCTAGTAGAGCTATTGACATGAACACAATCTGGCGACATCTGGTGAAAATTTTAGATTATTTTTTCCCCCGCTGTATACGGCTATAGACGTCAATGGCAGTGAATGAGTTAATAATCAAAATAACACAAACCAATGAAAAGCCTGAAGACCTGAAGCCTGAAGAATTACAATAAAAGTAATGGCTTAAAACTTAAAAATTTACAACGCACGATATAAAGCGAGATCTTTGTGTTTTATCATGTTCAGATGAGATGATACTCTGAACATTATGAGAGTAGCACCGGGGTACCACAGGGGTTAGCATTGGCACCATTTATTTTTCATCTGTTCGTGCCATGTGTTGGTAAAATAATCAAAAGACTTTGGACTTAACAATGACCTTTTCTTTTCGTCCAGTCATTTACTACTTACTTGTTTTTTGTTTTTTTGTCAATTCCAGTTAGTTTTGTTTTCAGTCACTGACTGTTTTGGTTGTTTTGTATTTGTCATTGCCTCTATATATACACTATCTGGTTCCTTGTTTTCTTCTCTGGCCAGTTTGCATCTTTGGATGATGTTTCTCAGGAACTATGCTGGTTTACCTTCTTTGTTTTAGTTTTTTTTTTTTTTTTGTCCTTGTTTAGGGACATAGTTCATTTTTCACCTGTCTGCTGCCATCCTGTAAATCCTTAGTAGTCTTATTAAAACATGAATCAATCAAGACCTAATGAAACAGAATTGATTTATATTGTCTGTTGCTGATTTTTGTGAGCTTAGGTAAACCAGATGGGAGAAGTTACAGTAGCATAGCATAGTTATAAGCCTTAGGTTTCTTTGTTTTATTCAGAAATATACCTTTGTAAATGTTTTTGAAGTTGATTTTGGCATCACCCAAGACACAAGCCTTAAACTCAAAATCATTCACTCATTAAATTTCTTGCCTCTTTCTTATTCTTTTCCTGAATCTTTGAACCAATAATCAGTATTACATTTTCCTTCTTTATGGCCAATTTGTGATAAGTTACGGGACATCCAGGCCTTTGAACTAAAGTACAGTTAATAATTGACTCTTATAGCCCACAGAAGAAATAGCTACATAAAGATGTGTGTCATCAGCATATCTGTATAGAGTGATATTGCGTCTCTTGATCATTTCCCTCAGAGGTAACATGAACAAATAAAAATAAATGGTCTAAAACTGATCTCAGTGTATTCCACCACTAATCGTACAGTATAATGTTCAGAAAAGCAATCATGGAAACAAAAGATGTATATCTATGAAGCATCTGGTAAGCCAATAAGAGCTGTTCCACATGTTCACTCTAATATGTAAGTTTCTGATGGTGAGAAAATCCAGTACCAGAGTTGAAGGCTTGTTTCTACTTAGTTTGGTAAGTATTTGTTATTCTGGCAGGACTGTACAATGTATTATAAAAGTGACATTATTTTGGCCAGAAAAGTCATAATTCTCTAGCTATATTTTAAAACAATACAATTTTTTTTTCATTCTAGTGGACTCCATGTACTCATTATAAACTGCTTTCTGAAAGTGATGATGGCTGGGGATGTTTTGCTTTTTTTCATTTCTTTTTACAAGGTTAACCCTTCAACCATCATGACTGTAAATGTGTCAGTTTGCTGCAGGGGTTGCTTCTCCTTTGGCTGCATTTTATTGGTTTAAAAAGCTTCCTTTTTCACATGTCAGAAATCATTTAACAGCCACTGCTCAGACTACTCATACTGACCTCTTCTGCAAAGTCCCAGAATGTGTTAGGTGACAAATGCCAACATGATGTTCAAGTGAACAATCTTCTTTGTTTAGGAAGGTTTCTATCTGAGAGAAATGGCCAGAAGGAATCAAAATGACAGCCATAATAGATACAGGTTGAATTCAGTGAAAACTGAGGGAAGGAATTTCAGTTTCCTTTCTTGTTTCCGTTAATATAGCACGTTAAATCATCATGTATGAAAGGGAGGAGGTGAGTGAAGAATTCCTGATATTGTAATGCTCAAAATAATGTTACTATACAGTCAGACTAATTCGATTATAAATATGGGGACTGTTTACACAACAGTAATTTGTCTTTAATTTTTTATTCCTTTGTCTTTGCTGTTTCAATTGGCAAAGAAAAGAAGAACTTTTGACAGCATTATCAATGTTTAAACAGCCTGTCTGAAACAGTGGGCTAGAAATGGAGAGGGGAAAGTATTTAAAGCGGTTTTTGGGCATCCACATTTGGAAAAGTTGCAGTTTCAGTGTTGCAGATTGTTGCAGTCCTTTTTATTTCATTTATATAAGTAGTTCCACTGAGACACACCGTTTCATTTTCAAGAGAGACCCATTATAGACAGACAAAACAGAGAAAATTGAAGAGTATGGATTCAGTTGTCTTTGCGTTGATGTGTTTCCTTGACCTTGTACACCCCCCCCCCCCCAATCCATCAGAAAAAAGCGTTTAAAAAGAAAAAGACTCAAAGTACACTTTGTTAGTTCAACAACAATAACAAAAAAGTTAATTACAAAAATACAAAAGGTAAAAACTGATTAAGATCAATGCAGAGTTGCACTCTACCATCTTCTCCTTTAAAGACCAACATTAAACATGCATTCAGTGTCATTTCTGAGATGAAACAACTCAAACAGTGCAGGGTTATATTGCATAGAATTTGTTATGCAGAAATTTGTTAAAATGGGGCAAAAAAGTATTGAGTTGGCTACTGATTGCGCAACATCTCTTCTTAGAAAGATGAGGTCTATAATTTTCATCATAGGTACTTCAACTATGAGCAACAGAATAAGATAAAATCAATAAATAAGAAATCTGGGTAATCACATTGTAGGATTTAGTTTCCACCATAATTTATAAATGAGTATTTGTCCAATAACAAAAGTTAAACACAGACTGGCTAGGCCACTCCATGACCTTCAAATGCTTTTAACGGAGCCAATCCTTTGTTACCAGAGTGGCGTGTTTAGGATCATTGTCATACCCAAGACCCAGCCACGTTCCATCTTCAGTGCCCTCACTGATATAAGGAGTTTTTGGCTTAAATTGCCAACACATGGCCCGTTCATTCTTCCAGTTACACTAATCAGTCATCCTGTCATCTTTGCAGAAAAACAGCCCCCAAAGCATGAGGTTTCCACCCCCATGCTTCACAGTAGGTACGGTGTTCTTGGGATGCAACTCAGCATTCTTCTTCCCCCAAACACGACGAGTTGAGTTTTTAAAATTAAGTTCTATTTTGGTTTCATTAGGCCTCACAATTTTCTCCCAGTCCTCTTCGGGATCATCCATATGCTCTCTGGGAAACTTCAGACAGGCCTGGACATGTACAGGCTTAAGCAGGGGGACACGCCTGGCACTGCAGGATTTACATTAAGTCCCTCTCAGTGTTGTGTGTTACTGATGCTAGCCTTTGTTACTTTGGCCCCAGCTCTCTGCTGGTCATTCATCAGTTCCCTCTGTGTAATTCTGGGATTTTTGCTCACCACTCTCATGATCACTTTGACCCCACAGGATGAGATCTTGCATAGCGACCCAGATCGAGAGAGATTATGTCTTCTATTTTCTCACAATGCTCCTTGATTTATTCACACCAGCCTGCTGTAGATTCCCCCTTCCCAGCCTGGTGTAGGTCTACAGTTTTCTTCCCAGTGTTCTTCAACAGCTCTTTGGTCTTGGCCACGGCTGAGGTTGGGGTGTGGACAGGTGTCTTAAATACAGATAACGAGTTCAAACAGGTGCCATTAAAACAGGTAACATGTGGAGGAAAGAAAAGCTTCTTAACAGGTCTGTGAAAGATAAATAATTTGCTAATAAATTCTTTAAAAATCCTACAATGTGATTTCCCAGATTTTTTTCTCGTTCTGTCTCTCATAGTTGAAGTGTACCTACTGTATGATGAAAATTACAGACCTCTCTCATCTTTCTACAGTAAATAGGAGAACTTGCACAGTCAGTTGCTGACTAAATTCTTTGCCCCACTGTAAAATGTTTGCGCTGTAAAGGTTGTTTGGGAGATGGCCAAATGTTAAAAGTTGTCTTTTTTCTCTCCTGAAATATCAGTTCCTTTTTTATGCCACAGTTTATAATTATGCCCAATATGCTTTCTCAATTCTGGTTGTCTGTTTCTGTTTTCAGCTGGAAAAATGAAGCTCTTGAATAAGGTTTGTTAAAATCACCAATAAGCTACAACTGTTGGAAGTTGTGACCTCTGATCCTTTTCATATCCCCATCTCCTCCCTACAGAGGCGTATTCAATAAGTGATGGATGGCAGCCAGGTCTACTATCCATCACCAGGCCAAGGTGCTGCACCTTGTCATAAGGGAGAAGCATGATCATCTTTTTCTTTTTTTCTTTCTTTATCTTACACATTGTGACAGTGTGTTATGCTACTTCTGGCAATTTCTGGAAGTCTGGGGCAGCTGTGGCATCGCCCACACCATCTCATTCCTGGTGAAAGTTATTTCTACCGAGTTTGTGTTTAACTTTTTTTTTTTTTTTTTAGCAGGACAGTCTGAGCTGCAATGTGTCATAAAAGTTACTTGTATAGTGCCACGTAATTTATAGTATAATAACAACATGAATAACAGGAGATGATCAATTTCTGTCTTCTTAATTTGTATTTAAGAACAAGTTATTGTGATGTCTTAACCTTTCCATCAAATCTATGCCAAAGTGCTTATAGCAGTGTGTTTTCCATTTTTTCATTTCTTTCTGCAAGGTCAATTAACCCTTTAACCATCACTGTAAATGTGTCAGTTTGCTGTAGGGGTTGCTTCTCCTTTGGCTGCATTTTATTGGTTTAAAAAGCTTCCTTTTTCACATGTCAGAAATCATTTAACAGCCACTGCTCAGACTACTCATACTGACCTCTTCTGCAAAGTCCCAGAATGTGTTTGGTGACAAATGTCAACATGATGTTCAAGTGAACAATCTTCCTTGTTTAGGAAGGTTCCTATCTGAGAGAAATGGCCAAAAGGAATCAAGATGACAGCCATAATAGATACAGGTTGAATTCAGTGAAAACTGAGGGAAGGAACTTCAGTTTCCTTGTCCCCTTCGATAAAGCACATCGTCATTTTTGAAAGAGAAATACTGTAACACAAGTTAAAAATTCAGAATAATGACATTCACATAAAATAACAACAGCTCACAACCACTTCTGAGGGGCGGGCCATATAGTGTGTGGAAGGAGGGAGGGGCCGGTTGGGGGGTCATGCCCCCTACGCGACCCCACTCCCGGCATGACTTGGCACTGCCCCTCAGTTTGAACTGCAAACAACACACATTTTACACACACAGTCATGAGCGGGGGGTGGGGAGGGACAGGGTCTTTTCATACCCCGGTCTCCCGGGCGCTACTGGGGGGAAGGGGGGAACAGTGGCTGCTTCACGCGCCAGTGGTTAAGGCTGGCTGCATTGCGGGGGATCTGCTGGCCTGGGGGATGCCTGGCCTGCTGCGTCCGGGGGTGGGGGATGGCTCCTTCCCCGGCCCGAGCTACCACTCAGGAGGCACGAGGGCATGGGCAAGAGCGAGGTGGGTTTGTGAGAATAATGAATGAGAGTGTGAAAGAGGAAATGTGGGAGGGAGGAACTTGGGCTGGAAGAGGGAGGAGATGTGGGTAAGTGGTTGGAGGAAAGGGGGGATGGAGGAAGGAGTGGCATGCTCGTGAGTGTCTAGTAGGGATGGTCATGAGGGGCTGAAGGAAGGAAGGGCGGGAGTGTGATGGGTCAGAGGGATGGGCGGGGCTGGACATGTAAGGGGGGACTGTATGGGGTATTGGGGGTATAGGGAGGTGGGGGGCATATGTGTGGGGGGTAGGGAGGGGTTGGTGCAGTTATGTGGGGGGAGTGCATGTGTGTGTTAGAGGGTATGAGGAGGTGGGGGTAGGTGTGGACGGTAGAGGGAGGAGAGTGTTGGGGGTGGAGGGAGGAGTGAGTGTGGGTATGTAAGGTCGGAGAGCGGAGTGGGTGGGTGTATGTGTGTGTGGGGGGGGTACATGGAGGTGTTGGGTAGAGCTGGGCGGTGTGGGCGAGGTTTCGTATCTCGTTGTTCGTGCCGGGCATCTCGGTGTCGGTGTGGTGCGGTGTGGCTGCAGGTTGGTTGGGGGCCGGGCGCTTTGGTGGGGGGTGCGCTTTTGTTTGTGGCTTCCGGGGCTTTGTATGCGGGGCGGGCGCAGGGGGGATCTGTATCTTGTGTGTGGTTGCTCTTGCGGTGTTGATTTCTTGGGTGCCTGTGTCTCGATGTGGATGCGGTGACGGTATATCTTTCAGCCCTAGTGTTGGGGTAGGTGTGTGGGGAGTGTGTGTGCGAGCGTGGTGGCGGGGTAGGGGGTGGTAGAGGTGGTGGCGCCCTGGTGTCAGGTGTGTGGGGCAGGGACGTTGGGGTGGGCGCTGGCCTGCCGTGGGGGGTGTCGTCTGGGGGGTCCGGTCCTCCTGGGTTTCAGTTGGGCCGCCCGGGTCCGGGGGGGGTGGCTGCTCCTGGGCGCTTGGGCCCTGGGCCCGGCGCTGTCTCCGCTCCGGGGGGCGCCCGGCGCCCGGTGGGGTCGGCAGCTGCTGGTCTTGGTCCGCTGGGGCCTGGGCCCCCAGGCTGCGGGGGGCTCCGGCTGGGGCCGCCTTTTGCCGCCCTTCGGGGGATGCATGTCCGTTCTTTGGGTGGGGTGGCTGGGATCTGGGCCTCTGGGTGGCTGCTGGGGGCCTGGGTCGTGAGCCTTGCGGGCTTTCTCCTCCTTGCAGAGACGAGGCTGCATCTGCATGACTGTATCACCACGGAGCACCCTTTATAATGCATGTTGACACTGTGACACTGCTTCCCATTGCGAGGACTAGGTTTTACCTCTTCTCTACTTCCCATTGCGCTGACTAGGTTGTACCTCTTCTCTGCGTAGTTCTGCGTGTGTTTGTATGATCTGAGGATATTTAAGCCACCTGCAGGTCCTCCTGTAGGGGATTGCTTGTTTTGTTTTCCAACAGAGACCTTGGTTGTTTAGGGATCGCTGTACAGATGTACCAGTGAACTGTGTAAGTGGATTCATGTTTTCTCTCCTCTCTCTCTTCCTCTTCCTTACTCCTTTCTCTCTGTTTCACTTTCTATCATTACCTCTGTTAACTTTCATTTCTCCCTTGTCAGGCCCAGCAGTATGAAATGGAATGGTGTAATAGACAAATGTTTAATAAAAGAAATAAAATGAATAAACATGATATCAAGTGGAGCCTTATGTTCAATAAGCTCCGCTTGGTAAAGCAAAACTGTTCAACAGAATAAAGCAATCAGATTTCCATTCTGCTTGCTTCGATGCTGGACAGGACAAGTAAGAAAAAAAAAAAAAAAAAGAATAATGACATTCATGACTCTATTTACAGCAGTAGTTTTCTTTTTACTGCTTATTCCTTTCCATTTTTAGTTGGTGTATTTGACAACTTTAATGAGGTACTACATCTTGACTGAACCGTCCATGTTTATGCAGCCTGTTGGAAACAAGAGGGTAAGAATGGACCAGGGGAAGTATCTACAGCAGTTTTTGGAAAGGTTGTAGTTTCAGTGCAGCAGACCTTCAGCAGGTGCTAATGTCCTGTTGATGTGAGGTCGATTCAGTTGTTTATGCCTTGACTTTATTGTTTTTCAGGGTTTTGTTCCCATCAAGTAAAAGACACACAAATTACATTCTGACAGTTCAGTTCTCCCTGTGAATAAAAGTGTTTGTATAGCTACAGAAAATATAAAGGAAAAGATGGTTTTATATCTGTGAAGATTTGTACTCTATCATTTTCTCTCCATCATATTGAACTCATATTGATAATAAACATGTGTCCAATCTAATTTTTGAGATGAAACTGAATGCAGTGCATGTGTGTATTTGTTCAGAATTTGTTTTAGTTATACAGAGGTAGTTAAGAAGATTTCCAAATCCGATGAGCTGCAAATGTTTGTTTCTCTCTCTCTCTCTCTCTTTCATGTAATATTGTTTTCTTCACTACATCAGCTATAGTTCATATTAAAGGCCAGTATAAACCAACTGTTTGTTCTTTTTTCCTGTTAGAAAAACAAAAAATCCCAATAAAAGATGGGTTCAAGACAACAATAAACTCTACAACTGATGGAAAGCATAACCTCTGATCCTTTCCAATATCTTCCTCCCCTCTCTAAGGATGCATCAAATGAGTGATGATTAGCAGCCAGGTAGGCCTACCTTGTCGTAACGGAGAACCAGGATCAGCTGTTTTTGCTTTTTCCAAAACACTGTGACAACGTACAATGCTGCTCTCAGCTATCTCTAAGAACTGTTTTGCAAAGTCTTTTACAGGCTGAGGCAGCTGGGGTATTGCCCACACTATCTCTTTCTTGGTGAAATCAGCGTATCCAGCCATATCTTCATCAACAACCACATCCACCCTCACATCTTTGGTTTCATAGCATCCATAACTGAAGTGGAACTCATGGGATGGTGCTGAAAAGAAGAAGATAAAACATTATTACATGATGGAAACGATACAAAGCTGAAATTAACAACCTGGGGGGGATAATTTACTCTGGACAGCATACAGTGCTGTGGTGGTTAGCATCCACTAAACCCACTGAGAAGCATCTGTGGAATACCTCTCAGTGGCTTTAGAAAATGGATGGGTGAACTTTAGATGTAGCTTGTGCAAAACATGTCTTCCTTCTCCAGGGTTTAGGTTTTCTCCTTCACTTTGGTCAATTTCCCTTTCCCAAGTTCACCTCGGCTCATTCTACATTTTACATCTCTGATGAGGCCCAACAATATTCAGCATGCTGCTCTCTTGAGCCAGTCAGTCTTCTCCCTATAAAAAGGCTTTTCTTATTTTCCTTCCAGGCCTCCTTCTTCCTCATCTCCACTTCCTTCTAATGCTCAGGGAGCCTCTTCGGAAGTGACTACCTCCTCTTATCTCAGCTCTTCCAGCAGTAGCATATGGCATGATTACTGCATTGTGACTCAGACAAATGATTTTTGCTAGCTCATCAGTTATATTTTGAGCAGAAACATAACTTGAGCAGACAAAAATAAATTCTGTGCCCCCCCAAAAAATGAATTTCTGCCAATGAAACTGTCAGAATCTTCATAAATAGGGAGGATAAAGTGGCTCAGCTTCTCTCAGAGATAATGCCAAACCCAGATTTTTAATATGGCATGAATTATAACTCTGTTGTTTATGCACCTATATGCACATTCATTCCCCAGATTAATCCCCCCTGCATATATATATATATATATATATATATATATATATATATATATATATATATATATATATATATATATATATATATATATATATATGCACACATATATATATGTGTGTGTGTGTGGGTGTGTGTGTGGGGGGGGGGTGGGTGTGGGTGCGAGACTCATTGAATCATTAAAAGTTTGGTTGGATGGTTTAAAACTATTTTTTCAGTTATCTGTCAAACACAGAAGACAAGTATTGGCTTCTACTTCTTTCAGCATGAAGAACTGAAGCATATTAAAACTGGATTTTTTTTTTCCCTTTAAAAACTGCACATTTTAAGAGGTGACTACATTCAAACTACTCTCCCATAAGCAGGAAGTAAAACTAAACATTTCTATTTTTAACGTAGGGTACTGGCTTCTAGCGTTTAGTATATTTCCTCAGACATCTGAGTAAATGCACTTCTACTTTCTATCAGCACGTCCTGAGTTAATTACAAACAGCGAGATAAGAAAAGCTGCAGTTTAACCCCCTACTTGTTGCAGATGCACAAACGGCTCCGATGATGACAATCAGTGCGATCACAGACATCTCCAGTCACAGTCAGCAGGTTTGCATCTGAGCAACTGCACCAAACTTTAACAAGAAGGAACAAAGCAACCAGTCAGATATAATTACACCACTGTTGCCAGGCAGAACAGATTTTGGGCGCAGTTCCTTGTATAGTTGATTGCATAATAACTGGAGAACATAAAGGAGCAGAACTGCAAAGACTAAACAATAAATCTGATAATGTGTCTCTCTCTGTGCATGTTTGGCTCTGCTAATTATTCTTCCATTTATTAGCATGAAGAAAGGTTAACATACTGTACCAGAACCTCAGAAAGTTTCATCACAACAATCCTGATTACGAAGTCCCGCCCCGTAGAAAATGAGATTTGTACGCATACGCGCCGTACCAACCGTACATATATAATTTTTTCTCAACATCACCTGTAAAAGAGCTGGTTAAAAAATCTTCATGCTGCCGTCTCCAATATCTCATTGGCGAACACTGATGCCAAGCTAATGTGCAGTAGCATCATCTGGTGCTGCTGGCCACTGTTCTCACATCTAATACTATTTATCGAGACGTACGTGTATATTATATTATGATGGGGTGGCACAGATGGACAGACGACCCGGTCATTTCAGTCTGCAGTCATATGTTTTAACAAAGTACAGTAGCCATAGGGCTGGAGAAGGCGTTCGACCATGTTCTCCAGGGGCTCCTGTGATGGGTTCTCCGGAAGTACAGAAGGTTGTACTGGACCCCTTTGTTCAAGCTGTCCAGTCCCTGTAGTAAGCCGGATTAATTTCCGATGGGGGTTGGACTCCTCCAAGGCCCTTTGTCACTGATCCTGTTCATAATCTTTATGGACAGGATTTCTAGGCGCAGCCGAGGTGTTGAGGGGATCTGGTTTGGTGGCCTCAGGATTGAGTCTTTTTGCAGATGATGTGGTTCTGTTGGCTCCATCGAGCCACTATCTTCAATACTTGCTGGAGCAATTCGCAACCGAAGCAGCTGGGATGAGAATCAGCACCTCTAAATCCGAGACCATGGTACTCAGCTGGAAAAGGGTGGAGTGTACTCTTCGGGTCAGGGATGAGGTCCTGCCTCAGGTGGAGGAGTTCAAATATCTCAGGGTCTTGTTCCTGAGGAGGGAAGAATGGAGTGAGAAGTTGATCGATGTGGCCTCTCATTGCAGACTCTGCATCGGTCTGTCATGGGGAAGAAGGAGCTGAGCCGAAAGGCAAAGATCTTGATTTACCAGTTGATCTACGTTCCTACCCTCACCTATGGCCATGAGCTGTGTGTAGTGAACAAAAGAACGGCATTGCGGGTACAAGCAGCCGAAATTAATCCTCCACAGGGTGGCCGGGCTCTCCCTAGAAACAGGGTGAGAAGCTCGGTCATCCGGGAAGGGCTCAAAGTAGAGCCAATACCCCTCCGCATTTAGAGGAGCCACATGAGGTGGCTCAGGCATCTGGTCACGATGCCAGAAGGGCGAAGGAAACCCCCCCAAAACCACTCTGTAACAGCATACTGTGATATTCTTCCACTTTCCATTTAAGTATGTTGTTTATTTAACGTGTTGGCTCTTGAGCGCCCTCTCTCACTGCTGCTCAGTAAATGCCGGTGTCAGTGAACGTTACTAGTAATGAGACAGACATGCCCGAGGTAGGTCGGTTCGTGCAACACTCCGCTATATATTATACTCTCTGATTCCCTTTGTTCAGGTCCCTATCATTGTAGCTGCTCCCTCACAGCCATCATTCTTGTGTTTATATGGGTTGATGTCTTGTGTTATAGAATAAATTTCTGGGTCTTAGAGAGCAGTTCAAGTTTTTAACCATAACCCAATCAAATCTCTAATTTATCCACTTTGTTTCAATTTTAAATGTGAGGCTGCCATTGTAGGTTTGTATTTAACTGGTCACAAAAAAACATCATAATCCTTTTTGACTGCACTGCGACAAAAGTTCAGCCTGGTTCAACTTTTATTACAATGCTGTACTTTTTTTTTTGTTTTTTTTTTTTTTACTTTTTCCTACATTGTGATCCCTGCTGCATCACTGGAGAGCTCCAACTAAAAACGAGAATGAGGGCTGCATTGTTTCACACATGTGAACTGACTGTGGTTTAAATGTGCAAAGAAAAAAAATTCTCCACTTTGTAATGTCTGTCTGATCTCCGATAGAGTGTCTCTAACACCAGCCTGTTTGTGGCGCTGGACGTCAGCTTTTCTCAGTCTCACGACTGTCTTTTCAGCAGTTATAAACAGACATAATGAAAACGTACTTGCAAAGCGGCGTAGGATGGTTTCTTTGGAAGTCATTTAATGTTTTAGCGGAGAGATTTTTCTTTCATCCCAAACGGCAAGGGGTGGGGTGGGGGGGCTGTTTAAAAGATGAAACCACAGCAGTGGATAAGCCTATTACAGTGTGTGTGTGTGTATGTGTGTGTTGCTGTGTGTTTGTGTGTATGTCTGGGAGGTTTTTGGACTCCTTGATTACTCATCACCAAACTAAGACACACATGCACACACAGTGAGCAAAGCCTGTGTGACTGATAGGGTTTCCTAACACAACAGATCAGACCGTTTCTGTTCTGGCTCAGTGGTGTTCAGTCTCTGTATGTCTGACTTGTTCACATTGGTCTTTTCTGCAGTGTTTCTATTCTTCTACTCAGGATGTCTTCCTCTGTCTTTCATTCTCTTTATTCCTTTGTTACCACCCCCCATTCTTGCTCCTCTTTGAAACATCTTTATTAATTCTCTCTGCCTTTTTATCTCTTGCATTTCATCCATAATTTCCCCTCTTTCCCCTTTTTTCTTCCCATCTTATTTCCTCACTTTCCCCTGTTTCCTCCCATCTTTTTCTTTTCTCTAATCCCTTGCAGATTGCTTTTCTTCCTCTTTACACCTCTTTCTCCCTGTCTGGCACTCTTTCCTTCACCTCCTCCTCGTCCTCCCTCCTTTCCTGTTTAATGCTCCATCTATGCCCGCCACCCCCTCTCCCTCATTATTTGGTATAATCGGTTGTCTAGACAGTGACTCCCCACACAGATCACACCTGAGAGAGAAAAATGAACATAGGGAGCAATAGAAAGAGGGAAGGGGGGAAAAAGACAAAAAGAGGAAATGAGACCGAGGAGAGGCAGAAGGCGATGATAAATTGATTTGCCTTCATTAGGTTCCTGAAGTCCTCGAAATTTTTCAGAAGGAAAGCTCCCATAAAATACAGTGATAAAAGAGAGATGGAGAAAACTACAGGAGGTTAGAAAGTAAGTTATCAAATAACACAGCTGGAAAAATTGTAGATTAATTTGAATTAAATGTTGATTTTTGTTGTAGAATTTTTTTAGTAAACCAGACATTTGAGATACTTAAAGGCAGGATGGATGATGTTTTCCAGGAGCCTTTTTTTTACTATATTGTTTCTTCACACGCCGATTGCAGCCAGTTAATGAAATGCTCTGACACAAAAATTTAAAAAATGTGGTCACCTGTGGGAACAGACAGGACTGAAAAACCCCATCCAATCGTCTTGTAGCGACCCATGCTTATTGATTGAATTGATTGATACTGAATTTTCCTTCTGGGATGAATAAAGTATTTTTCATTTCATTTCATTTCATTGTATGTCCATCAAAATCAACTGCTGTTTGTTCTCCTCCCACCCTCCCCACGCACTCGCAACGCGCCGAGCGTCTCACAGCGTACATGAACATGGCTGCTCGCTGCCGTTATCTGTGCAGTTGTTTGTTCTTAAAATCCACGGAACAGAAAAAAACAGATATGGATCAAGTCATGGAGGTGTTGACGTTTGTGTGGATGTTTTACACTGCAGGAGTTGGAGATGAGCCAATTATCACTTTTAGAAAAGTGGTTCCTCAGCTGTTTACTAGCAAGCTAACAAGCTATCCACTCGGCTGTTCTTGGTTACTGTATGTTCGCTGAAAACCATCGGCACAAACATTCCTGTGCTCTGGAGGCATGGTTTCAGACAGGTATATCTTTTGAAATGTAGCTTGCTCAAATCGTTTTTCCAGGATCCCCTATCCTGCCTTTAATGCCCAACGTGTATTGCAAATTTACTCTTAAACAGCAAAATATTTTTTTTTGTTTAAGTTTGCCTCCTGTGTAAGTGTACTTTTGGCTAACTTGTCATTTATTAGGACAAGCTAGCTAAGCTAATATGGATAGTAGCCTTTTTATTTTCATCTTAGTCTTGACATTGCAGAACATGAGTAAATATTATGTACTATGATGTCTAAAACCTCACTGGAAAACATCATAGTACATAAATAAAAATTATGTACTATGATGTCTAAAACCTCAATGGAAGACATCATATTACATAAATAAAAATGATTTACTATGATGTCTTCCAGTCAGGTTTTAGACAACACCATAGCACTCAGACTGCTCTGACCAAAGTCATGAATGACATATGTCTGAATACTGACGCTGGAAAAATGTCAGTGTTGGTTTTACTGGATCTCAGTGCTGCATTTGATACAGTTGACTACATTATATTACTCCAATGACTGGAGAACTGGGTGGGTCTTTCTGGTTCTGTACTAAACTGGTTCAAAACGTACTTGAAGAACAGGAAGTACTTTGTGTCATTTGGTAACTTTACATCTGAGCAGACAAAAAAATACCTATGGAGTTCCTCAGGGCTCTATCCTGGGACCTCTTCTGTTTAACATCTACATGCTCCCACTGGCCCAGGTTATAAAGAACAATATTAGTTACCATAGCTACGCAGATGACACACAGCTATATGTTACAGTGTCACCAGGAGACCGGGGCCCTGTACAGGCTCTTGGTAAATGTATTGTGGAGATTAATGACTGAATGTGCCTCAACTTTCTTCAGCTGAACAAGAACAAAACTGAAGTGATTGTTTTTGGAGTCAAAGAGAAACGACAGCAGGTTGTCACAGAACTTCAGTCCATCCACATAAAAACCACCAACCAGGCCAGAAATCTGGATATAGTGATGGACTCAGACCTAAACTTTGAAAAACACACCAAGGCGATCACTAAATCAGCCTACTTTCACCTGAAGAACATCTCAAGGATAAAAGATCTGATGTCTCAGGAAAATCAGGAAAAACTAGTCCATGCATTCATCTTCAGTCAGCTTGACTACTGTAACAGTGGACAGAACAGGAGTCAAGATACGACGTTTTTTTTTACTTGCTGGAGTGAATCACAGTACAGGTACAACACAAGATGGATGCTAGTTTAGCTGCCGATAGGAGGCACGTCACTGAGAAAACTGCTAAAAGTTCCATTGTGTGTCTTTAAGGGCCATTGTCCTTCAAGTTTGAGATATTTCCCCACGTCAAGAAACTGGCTCAAATTAATGGATAATATTTAATAGTAAAGAACTTGACACGAAGCTGTTAGATACATCCCATTTCTAATCAGTTGTGTTGAAGAAGGAAAGCATCTAAAACCTGCAGGACAGTGGCCCTTGAGGGCCAGAGCTGAAGAAGTCTGGTGTACTGTGTCAATAATGTATAAATGAAACAACAGTTACATGCTGTCAATGATATCAGTTCACAAGTGTTTACAAGAGCAGTAGCACCAACAGAGGCCAGCTCCTTTAGACTCCCTCTGATATTACATCAACTTCTCCTTGGTTGGAGTCAAATTTATGGTAATTGCAGGAAAACAGGGTTCACCCTTTCTAATCAGTATGCACTTTAGAAAGTGTAAAGTTTTTGTTTTTTTCTTACTGTTTCTTTTGTTGTTTGTTTTCTTTCTCATTTTTCTTGTATTAGTCTTTTGGGGGGATAGGGGATTGTTATAAAGAAAATGCTTAATCAACATAATGTTACAAAAAGAATGTAAAGACTTTGGAAGTACTTTGGTTTTCACATTGAGTGTGACTCTGATGGTAAGCTGTTGAGGACAAAAGGGCATTAGCTTAAAAAAGGTTTGAAAATGTATGGGGTTTTTTGTATCGAAAAAGTATTGAACCGTTACACTTAAGTATTGAACCATGTTTTTTTTGTATCATTGCACCTTTACTCAATAGCTAAACTGACTCAGTCTAGAGTTGTTCACTCCAAATATAGTCACACCTCACTCCAGAAATACAGTAAATGGCCAAGTGCTTCAAAAAGGTTCAAAGTAGTTCACAAACCAGTTGACGCTATGTACACTTATACCCTGTAAAATAATCACTATGCATCTTTATGTTCTTCATGGAAGAAACTTCATTCGTAATTGTTAACCATAAAGAAAAAGGACAATTATGGCAAAATAGAAGTGGACATGGTTCGATCGCCAAGGGAGTAAAGCTACTGTTATAAAACCATGTATGAACAACTACATGAGATTCCTTTGAATTCAGAATTACCTTTAACTGAATATGCCATGGAAAATTTGTTTGCTATTTTGTATTTTACGCAGTGTGTCCCATCACAGGCATAGATGAGTCACTGAGTTACAAAATTCTAATCAAAAATTAGGTGTTTCATTGGTGCCTTTGTTGCCGTGGCCTTGTCCACCACAAGAAGAATTTAAGACCTGATTTTGACATGTTTAACTTGCTATAGAGTATCAACTGTCTCTCATTTAGTACAGCTTGACACCCTTAAATGCAAACTGTAAAAAAAAGGGAATAATTTTATCCCCTTTTATTATTATTATTAGTGTTTGCTACTTTGCTCTTGTTTAAAGCCTGATTAGATAGACTCACTAGTTTTTATTTTATTCCTCAAACTGTAAATAGTTGCATTAGTATGCATCAATGAAATGCATCACGGTCAGTATAGCCGTCTTTTCTGGATGACAAATTAGAAAACCACACACAGTTATAAATATGGACTCGGTTTGCAAAGGTCTTAAATCTGCACCACAAACAGGCAATTTCAGATTTCAGATTTCTTTAAACAGAGAAGCAGCAACCAGACAGGAAATTGAGAGGCATCAAATCTGTCACACTGTAATCAGATTAGTCTGATTACACAATGACATCATTAAATCCACCACACACCCTAACACACTGACGCAGAATTTAAAATAAGCAGCCAGACAGTCTGTTGAATCTGCATGGATAACTAAACGTGTAATATGTCTGCCAAAAAGTGTGTTTATGTGGAGTTTTGCTCAACAAATGCAAGTGTGTATTTTAACAGCCTGCCTGCTGTTTTTAATTTTAAGGACTTAAATAAAACATATTGTGAGTGTGTGTGTGTGTGTGAAAGACAGAATGTGTGGGATTTTCTTTGTTCTTTTCATTTGTCTCGCCTGCTTTCCTTCTGCTCACTTTGATTTTTTGCTTTTGGAGGGAGCTTCGACCATGTAACAGCAGATTTGCAAAGTTTTTAGGAATTTAATCCCAAAACACACACACAGACTTATCTATCCTTTAATGTGATAGAGCAAATTTGGTTAAGATTGAAAAAAAAAGCTTTAAAATGTCTGTGTAATACCAAAATCTGTTTTTTAAACAGTTTTGATTATTTAACTTTGAAACTAATAAAATGTGAAGTTGTTTCACATTGTTGGTTCAAGTTTTTACATTAGTTTGTGTTTCATCTTGACATCAGTTTATAATAATCAGTTTACTGCCAGCTGGAATTTTACTGAAAACATAGACATGATGGTTTTCCCAGATTTCTCTGTACATAGTGTTGCAAATTTGAATTTATTCGTTTGCAGATAATTAATGTGCACCAAAACCTCCCTAAACATGTGCTTTCAAGAGTTGTCAACTTCGTTTTTTAATGGTCATCTTAAATTAGTTGACTGTGGTTTTTCCAGACAGAGGCCATTTTGTTCTTCAATTAGCATTCTAGCATTTTAAATGAATGTACAGCTTTTAATTAGCTTGTAACTCTATGCTCGAAAAGTTTCTTTTTAATTTAGATGTCTGTAAGCGCTCTTCTCACTTATGATGGAGAGGATTGCTTTTGCGGGGGGACCTCATTTACTGAATCACTTTTCCTTGTTTAGCTTTTCCACTGCATGTACTGTATGTACAGTCATCCTCAAAATTATTTATACCCTCCAATTAAAGAAGGGGAAAAAAATCAGCTGTCAGTGGAATAAGCTTAAATTTACAAAAATAATAATAAATGAAAATTCTATGAAAATCATGACATTAATTTTGAATTGTGGTTTCAAAGAAATATTAAAAACAAACACACAAAAAATAAAACAAGTAAACAAGCATTATGGGGCTCCGAAGCCAAGATTTTGTTGAGCAACACTTTGAGACAATCACTGCAATCAGATGTTTTCTGTAATATTCAAAAAGACTTTTACATCAGTTTTACATTTGTTTGTTTTTTAACAACATTTTCAACCACAATTCCAAAGCAATATTTTTCTTTCACTAAATGATTTTGTGAATTTTTATTGATTATTAGTTCCTTTAGTTTCTTGTTATTTGAATTGCTATTGTGAATTTAGCCTTTTCTTTAATTGGAGGTTATGAATAATTTTGAGGACGACTGCCCTTATAACAGATATCTTGATCTGTTGTGCTTTTGTGTCTCCAGTTCTCTGTTCCATCGTTTTCTCTTCCAACCAGCCAGTTGAGGTAGATGGCCTCCCTCTCTGACTCTCATTCTGTTTAATATTTCTACTGGTGGTCATGAAGTGATGGTCTTGTTCGGCAGTGATACTCAGGTAGGCTGTGGTGTCTACACATGCTCAGTCGGTACTAAGGGCCAAAAATGCACATTCGCTACATCAAAATATCTCCTAACCACCAGCAGCATGAACTGTTGATACAAAGATAGATCCATGCTTTCATGTTAATTCTGACTCTGAATGCGGAGCTGAAATTGAAGTTGAATTTAACTGAATTGAAATGGAGACTCATCGGACCAGGTAACGTTTTTCAGCAGTGGCACCCACTGTGGTTTTCTGCAGCTGTTATACATTTGTTTCAGTGTTGGACATCTTGTGCCTTCAGATGGTATCCTGCATACATTTGGAACCATAAGCTCTTAAGAGTTCCTGTTATCTCCCTGTCATCTTCAACCAGTCTGCCCATTCTCCTCTGATCACTGACATAAACAAGATATTCTGGTCCAGACAACTACTGCCCATGGCCGGGATATTTTCTCTTTAAGGACCATTCTCTATAAACCAGGTTTGTCAAAAATTAGACTAGAAGTAGAAAGTAAAAATCCTGTCCAGCATCATTGAACCAGCTGGGTTTAATTAGCTCCTCTGCAGTAGATGAGCTCGTTAGTGGAAACACCTGTTCTAAATCTACTGGCAGACCCAAAAAACATGGCAGGATTTCTAGTTGAAAACTACTTTTCCCTCTACTTTTGATAACTCTGCTATAAACCCTTGAGACGGTTATGTGAAATTCCATTAGAACAGCAGTTTCGGAAATACTCAGACAAATAGCCATTCCACGTTCAGTCACTTAAAGGCGGTATAGAAGATGTTTGTGGCAATTCAGAAAACCGAGACTGTTAGTGAGTTTTTGTATAAAGCGCATGCACAAGACCAGCCTGCTATTCACAGCTCTCTCCCCAGCCATGCCTTTAGGACAACATCCAGTCTCGAAACCGGCGACTAGCAGTCAGCAGGTACAGATCTCCCACCATGTCACAAACACAAGTAAGACACAGGTCATTGTCTGAACGTTGCTAACTGCTAGCAGAATGATTGTTAGCTACCTACTCCCAGCCCGCATTTTGCATGTCGGGCTCAAATGGGTTAGATTTTGACTGCATATGAGGGACCCAAGTGGGTTTGTTCAGTTTCCATCCATGGTGGCCCTACCTGTGTTTGTCCATAAAGCCTATACGCATGGGCTTGAACTGGGGAAATTTGCAGATCTCATACTTTAAGTTAGATGGGCCCCCATATGTGGAAACCCACATAGGAAAAAACACAGGTGGGGTGGACAAACCCACTTGGGTCCCTCATATGCAGCCAAAATCGAACCCATTTGGGCCTACATGGAAATGCTGGCTGGGCTGTAAACATCAGATAAGACAGAGCCGGTTCCGGCACATAAGCGGCTCACTTTTCCCTACTGCCTGCTGGCTATTGCCAGTCAATCACTCTTACTACGGTAGTAAGAGTGATTGATGGGCAATAGACAAATAAAACAAGCGGTAAGAGCAGAAATGATTGGCGGATGTTTTGATGTATAATAATGTTTATAAAGCTTTCAATTAATCATACCTTATGGGGCAGTAAATCCAGTTTCATCAAATACTGCAAAATATTCAAAGAAACATCTTCTGTACCACCTTTAAACCCCCCTTTTCCCCTTATCTTGACTATGTCTACATGACTAAATGTAATGAATTGCTGCCATGTGATTTGGCTGATCAAATATTTGTATCACAACTAATTAAACAGCTGTCTTGAATAAAGTGATTGTGAGCTTAGTTTTTTATATTGACTACAATATATTGATCAAACAGCTCTGTGAGGGCAATTTTGCACACAAGTTAGTTCTTGCCATTAGGTTAGTAAAATCACAAATGCAACCAAATGTTTATTTTTCCAAACACAAACAGTAATAGTAATGATGATAATAATAATAAGTTTATTTATATAGCACTGTTTACAAAATGCAGTGATCAGGTCATATATTTACTGCAAATTTACATAACTTTCAAACCTTAAAACTGTGTTTCTGGCTTGCTTTGATGGTAAGCTGACATGCATTATGCACATTCCTGGAGCTGTCATTGTCCTGCAGCATCCTGAAACTGCACCTCACTTCTTTTTTTCCCATTACTTTCCAATACATTTAGCTTTACGGCCACGTGCAGGGCTGGCCTGGGACACAAAATCAGGCCAGGAGTCAAACACTCGCTCAGGCCACTTCAACTGATAAACTGCATGCATATATGCTCACACTTGCAGAGGTGCACGTGCACACTCATATACAGTAGACTATAATAAGTAATTACCAGAGCTCCTTATTCCAGACCAACATGCACACAAAACTACAGACCACTAGTACGGTGTTGTTTTTTCTCTTTTCCACCCTCATCAAAGGGTTCATACAACAGTGAAAACATGACTCCTAATGCTGTTATGTAAAGATGAAGAACATGACTGCATCATTTTATCAGCAAATCTTTCAAATGCCAGTTTACCATAGCACATATACCAACAGCAATATTCTCTACAAAAGGAAAGAGTGGTCAACAGCAACTTAGAAAATGAAAAAGTCAATTCAACTTAAAAGACAGTCAAACTTTAAGAGGGGTTCCCAAACTATAATAATAATCCCCAGCATCAGAGATTGTCACATTGCTGTGGGTTTGTTTGCTGTGGACTGCGAGCATCCACGGAGGGCGAGTTCAGCATCTGGTTGCAAGGTTGCTTTATCAGTAGCTTGTTTTCTGATTGGAGAAAAAAGCCATGTTGCAACCATCCCCTGCTGGGCGGCTGTTGCTCAGGTTGGAAGAGCTGTTGTCTTTCCATCAGAGGGTTGGGGGATCAACTCCAGGCTCCCCCTGACCACATGCCAAAGTGTCCTTGGGGAAGACATTGAACCCCATGTTGCCTCCCGATGTGCCTATCGTGGTATGAATGTGTGTGTGGCTGAGTAAATGTGGCATGCAGTGTAAAGTGCTTTGGGTGGTCAGTATGACTAGAAAAGCACTATACAGTCCAATCCATTTGCAGGTGTCCCCGGTCTCCCTAAATATTTTCAAAAAGGACCATAGAAATTCTAATTTGTGTATTTCTACTTCTTATGGAATCAACATCGAGGCATTGAAATCAATATTGAATCAAATCGCAACCCAAAGAATCAAAATTAAATTGAATCGTGAAGTTCTTAATAGTACCCAGCCCTATGGATTTACTATAACTCTGCAACTTTATTGCTTCAGTGAGGCCAGAAAATAGACAGTCTGATCATGCACCATTACTGGGTATAAACGGCAGAACCTTTATTCTGTCCTGTCTTACGTGATGTTGCATCTCAGAATCAAGAAACCTGCACTCTTCTCTGATGATAAATTAGCACTGTTGCTGATTCTTAGGCTGATCTCATGTTTCTGATGAGCCAGTCTTGACTGATTTTACCCCTCAACACCATCGTTATGCATCACAGTGAAGCATGTTTGAGCTTTCAGATGATCAGCATCATGAGTATCTGTAACTTGAAAATGTTAATTTTTTGTGAAATTGCTGTTGCACTTACTCTGTTTTCTACCTGTTCATTTTTTCCTCACATCCTTCTTTTCCATGTGATCTCTCCACTCCCCCACCTCATGCCTGTTTCTCTCATCCTCACCATCTCTCTTTGTTTACAACACAATCTCCTCTCAACAGAGGACATTTTTAATAGTCGACTGCTTCCAGCCTCAAATGCAAGGTGGGGAGTAAGGGTGGGTGGCCGTGTGGGGAAAAGATGAGTTTGGACATAGTAGAGGGTAGCAGAGGTGGGGGTCAGTCAGAAAGACAGACAGAAGGAACGATAAGCAGAATTTTGGGTTGAGGAAATGAGGTGGATTTGTTATTCTTGCAGGGTGTTGCAGAGACAGACAGAGACAGACATTACCTCACACAGCTGCAGTGAGCTGAGAGGATGACTGTGTGGAGTGTGTGTGTGTATGTGTGTGTGTGCAGCCAGCCGGGAAGCCACCAGGACCAAAGTGGAGCTTTGTGTTGCCAAAAGGATAAATGTTGAGGGTCAGAAATGGAGGAATTCGGGCTGATATTTCCGACGCCTCATGCGTGACAGAGATTTGATGGCAAGTTTACATTAGTTGTCTCGAGGTTGTGCCAGAGGCAAGACTGCAATAAAGATGTTACAGTATTCAATGTCCAAGAAAAAAAGAAATCTCATCTCTAATATTTTCATATGAAATATTCAGCACATTTGACACGTTTTTGATAACAAGTGAGCTAAGGCTTCTATATCAGACAGAAATTCCAACTTGTTGCATTTTACTGACATTTCCCCCAATACTATTCAAGTTCTGATGGTATGGCATTGTGTTTGCTTCCAGAGGTGTGATCATGTTGAGAGTTGTTATCAAATTTGAGTATGTGACACGTCACTTAGGTGAATCACTATGGACCCTTGAACAAGGTCCTTAACCCCCACCAACTGTTTCCCGGGTGCTACAATTGGCAGCCCACTGCTCTCTAATTAATCTAGAAATGGGTTCAAAGCAGAGTCCAATTTCCTTATTGGGATTAATAAAGTAAAAATGATGATGATGATGATGATGCTATAATTATTATTATTATTATTATTATTATTATTATTATTATTATTATTATTATTATTATTATCATTATCATGGGTTTCAGCCATTGCAGACAGACTTATGTGCAGTCTTCCAACATGCTAACAGCTCGTTGCTCTGACATGCAAGTTCCAGACCTGCAATATCTACTTTTATTTCTCATAATTCATTGTAAATGCTCACGAAGAACTATATCATATGAAGTGTGCTTGGTCAATCTCAAAGGAATAGTTCACCCACAGAATGATGTAACTTTATTTTTCACTTACCCTCATGGTGAACAAGACTCTGGAGCACTTTTTTAATATGTCAAATGCAGCTGGTGATCAGGTAGGGTTCTTGTTTTCCCCCAACTTTCATATAATGGAGTTTGATTGTGCCCGAGCCAAAAAGGTCCATAAAAGTCCACAAAAACTTGTCAATATTCCTCCATACTGCTCGTCCAATGTAATCCAAGTGTCCTGAGGGGGTGGCGTCTATAATTTACTCGAAACGACGCTATTTAGTATATTTTTAGAGCCTAAACAGTTCTACATCGCATCTCCTGCGAGCACGCTGATGCATGTTCACAAAACTACAGAAGCCGCGGCAGACGAGATCGCGCGTTCTCTTTTTCTTTCATTATTTGTTTTAAATCAACATCCAACTCCTCTTGTGTTTGTCCCCGTTCGTCTGCAGCTCTGGTGCTCTTAGCACAATGTAAACAGCGAATTTCTTCTTCTACGCTTGTATTATCGGCAGAGTAGGCTCTGAACCCCGAGGCTTCCGTAGTTTCGTGAACGCGCATATGCGCGCTTCGAGCACGCAATATGTACTACTGTTTAGGCTCTGAAAAATATAGTAAATGATGTTGTTTCAAGTAAATTCTGGACGCTACCCACTCAGGACACTTGGATTACATCGGACGAGCAGTATGGAGGAATATTGACAAGTTTTTGTGGACTTTTATGGACCTTTTTGGCTCGGGCACAATCGAACTCCATTATATGAAAGTTGGGGGAAAACGAGAAGCCTTCCTGATCTCCGGCTGCATTTGACATATTAAAAAAGTGTTCCAGAGTCTTGCTCACCATGAGGGTAAGTGGAAAATAAAGTTACATCATTCTGTGGGTGTACTATTCCTTTAAGTACATCATTTGGAGGATCCGTCCCATTTGGCTTGCGACCAATATGATGGAGCTATAGTTGACATTACTGTTTTTCTTGCCCTCCACAGCAGGCCTTTGCATATGACGGAGCAGAATCCAAAGGGAAATGGGTTCCCCTCAGTGAAACAACCCTCATAGACCTCAAATGGCCAAACTCTCAGCAGCCTTTAGGGTTTAGTGGACTTGACATTGGGGTGCATGTGAAAGCCTTGTGCTAAGAAACATGACTCCAATGCATCAGAACCTCAGTGCAATGAATCAGTTTGCCTTTGGTACCCAACTCTTCTCCCTCCTCCTGAAACACTGGGGCTTCAGCATTCAATTTTAATCCCTCAGGGTTTCCCCCTTATTAAACAGCTCATAGGCGCCGATTCCGTGGGTGCTTCGGGGCCCAAGCACCCATGGAAAATACCGAGCACCCACGTGGGATGGCAAAGTCTGTCTCATCAAGCATCCACTGCAGTGTTTCCCTACATTGACTCAGTCATGGTGGACTTCCTCAGGTATATAATTAATGTCATGCCTTCAAAATGATCAGAATAAAATCTTTTTACATGGACAGCGTCAAAAATTTCTTAATGGAAGCTTCTAGAGGCCAGCAGCAGTAGAACTCTCTTCTGTCAGACATCGCATTTGCACGTAAACGCAGCATGGAGACCGGTATGTCAGGATGAAAACAGTGCAGCCAGAACGCGGCGCGCACAGACCTGATGTGAATCAGCCAGAAGGCTTTAATGGGCTTTATGCACAGCTTCAATACTTCCTAAACTTAATACTGCACCTTTGTTTCCTGTCTTTCGTGATTGGATGAACTGATTAATCCAGGTGTGTCTGATCTCAGCAAATGGTCAGACACACCTGGATTAATCAATTCATCCAATCACAAGATTTTTTGTGTATCCTCATTGGGAATAAACAGTAACAAAACAGAAAACAATTCCAAAACGTGAAAAAAACTTCTTCTTTTGTTTTATTTAGGGAATGTTTTTGTTTATAGTGGCAGATCCAATAAAATAGGCTCTGAATCCAACATCGGAAGTGCCCGAACACGTTCAAATTAAGCCCTGCCTTCTGGGGATCTTTCAGATTTAGGATTTTTCGTCCTCTCAGCCAGTCAGGATGGATCCCATCCCTCAGTAGTAGCTCCATTTGTTCTGCTAGATGCTCATGGAAAGAAGTTAGCTTCTTTAACCAGTAGATGTGGATCGTGTCCAGGCGAGGTGCTGTCCAGTCCTTATGCCTGACATGTGTGCAGCATGTCAATAGAATAATGCTACAAATAAAACTTACTTTGCCCTGCATTGCATTTGATGGTGAAGTGACTCAGCAGCAACATAGTTTTACTTACTGTTTTTGTCAGTGGAGTGATATAATCTGCTGTGAAGGAATTTAATTACACAATTCAGTCAAAAATACATCCACATCTGAAAGGCATGATATGTCGAATTTTGAAGAATATTTCAAATTTGTAAGCTCTAGAGGAGTGCAAGTTGGGAAAAATGTGGTTGCGTTCAGCGTGGAAGTTTATTTGTTGTACTGGACGAATCGACTTGCCAGAAGTAGTTCAATTTGATCTTCAGGAGCAGAAAAAAAAAACTCAGCTTTGTGTGAACTTCACTCCTGACAACTTCATGAATCTTGTAAATGAGTTTTTCTTGGGGGTTACTTCTGAAACCTGACGCAGTTCCCACAATAAAAACGCTTCACAGACAGACAACAACACCGGTGAGTGAAAACCTCTCTTTGCTTGCTAATTTACTTGTCAGGGTCTCTGTGGTACTGCGTGTACTTCAAACTCTATATCAGACTCTGGTTTGAGTGCATACAGCTTCATAACAGGCTGCTCCGTTTTTGATCGGAGTCTGATTATCCATCAATGTTTACAAATAACGTCCATGTGAGTGACAAAGCTGGTGCTAAAAACAATTCTGTGACCCTTCAGAATCAGTGTCTCCTCCGGGGCGATGTCATGAAATGGGCGTAAAACATGTTGAGATTGGTCGACAGCTTCCGTGGTTCAGAACAGTCAGCCATCTTACTTCCGTGTTGGAAATTAGACGTATAAAAAAAAGTAGCATTTAACACCAAATTAGTTTCTATAGTGGTGATGGGAACATATTTATCTTATAAATGCCTGGATTTGACTTTTGGAACGTTTGAAAAGCATGATACAGCTCCTTTAAGTTTCAAATATTATTGTAGTCTCAACTATTTCTCCTAGTGAATTATAGGAGAAGCAAAAGAGACATTCATGTGAAAGATTTGAAACCTGAATGAGGCTGGGATGAGATCTCCTTTTTGTCTCCTGAGATGCAAAAGAGAAAGCTTTGAGCAGTAAAATTTTCCTCTGGGTAGTTTCTATAGTGGTGAGGGGAACATATTTAGCTTATATATCCCTGTAGGTGACATTTGGAACGTTTGAAACGCATGAAAGCTCATTTAACACAATACCAGAGGAAAGATGAAGCAATTATTGTTGCCCATTAGTTTGGGGAAGGGTTATAAGACCATTTCTTGAAGGAAATTATTCTGCAGTGAGAAAGATAATTCACAAGATGAAAACCTTCGAGACAGCTGCCAAACTTCACAGGGGTGGATGTCTGAGCAAGTTCAGCCCAAAATTAGACCAGGCAATGCTCAGAGAAACTTCAAAACAACCAAGCGCTACACATCAGTCTCTACAGGCCTCAGTCAGCATTTTGAATGGATAATGAATGGATGGATAAACAGCATATCGGCACAAAAACAATCATACCATGTCAACCATGATGGTGGAGGGCTGACAATTTGGGCTTGCTTTGCAGGTGCAAGACCTGGACACCTTGCAGTCATTGACTGGACCATGAACTCCTCAGAATACCAAAGTATTCTAAAATTAAATGTGAGGCCATCTGTCTAACCTGGTGGTAAGTGGGTCAGGCAGGAAGACAATGATCCCAAATATAGCAGCAAATTTACAACAGAATAATTGAAAAGAATCAGTTTTGTGATGGTAAAGTCAAAGTTTAGACCACAATCTGACTGAAATGTTTAGAGCTTATAGAGTAATATGTACAGCATAGTAAAATACGCAGATATGACAAAGTGAATAGGAATCATTTTAAATTACAAACAGGGAACATTTTTCTGAAGTATAAATGTCATGATTACATTCATAAAAAACAAATCAAATATGTTGAATATCTTCTAGAATTTTTCTTGAAACAATGTTTCAAGAAAAATTCATGTGTTCTTAGTTTTACTTGCATAGACAATACCTCCACCACTGCATGGGTTAAGAAGTTTAGCTCCGACTATGAAACCTGACCTGAACCCTAATCCTGACTGCGCTATTAACCCTAAACCCTAATCCTAAACTAACTCCTTGTAGACATCCAGAGCCACGCAACAGTTTTATTCTCTCACGTTTCTGTTCTTTGGAGGACGTTTGGTTCCCATAAAGGTGGAAGCAGAAGAATACACACACCCATAAACACACAGAAACGCATAATGCATTCGCGGAAGAGTAGGATTGCTCAAGCCTGCTGTTTTTCAGTGCAGGGCTAAAGTCAGATTAGTGCTAGTCCGTCTGTCTGCTTTCACGGAGAAACATGCTTAATCCCCATTTAATCTCACCTGCAACAGGATTGGCCACCGCCTAAGACTACCCTGCAGACTACTGCACACCTGGGCCGAGTGGCACAGGCAGATATAAAGAAAGAGAGAGATATCTTTGTCCTGGTTGCTCTGCATATTTCCTCATTTGTTAATAGGGCACGTCAAAATGAATCTAAAGAGAACAGAGAGAAGGGGTGAAAGTGCAACGAAAATCAGTGAGGGATTTAGATGGAGAGAAGCTGACGGTGGCGGGATTGAGAAAAAAGGAGCAGAAAACAGAGATGATAGAAGAAAAAGGAGAAAGTTTTTAGGGACGATAAAGAAATAAATTTATGGAGACATGGAGAAAATGTGTTTGCAAGTTCATCAACAGAAAAAAAAAAAAATTCAGTCACTTTTGGGATTCTTCTGCAATAACATCCCACACACTAAAAACTCCTGGGTCACACTGCTCGGTTAAAAAGGGACCAATGTCAACCCAGACATTTGGGTTGTTGTTTTTGACCCAACTTCTGGGTTAATAACCCAACACTGTAGTCAATATAACCCAACTTCTGGGTCAAATATTCAACTCGAAAGTAGGGTAAAAAAAGAGAACCCAATTTTCTGGGTCAAAATATATACAGTCATCCTCAAAATTATTCATACCCTCCAATTAAAGAAAAGGCTCAATTCACAATAATTCAAATAACAAGAGGCTAAAGAAACTAATAATAAATAAAAATGTTCAAAATAATAATTAAGTGAAATAAATTATTACTTTTGAATTGTGGTTGAAAATAATAATGAAAACAAAAACAAACAAAGGTGTCCCAGATAGAGCATCTCTCTCATGAACAGTGAGCCAAACATCTCACAGCAATAAATGGCAAAGCAATGGCCTGACTTGCCACATCAATACTTCTAGACACTGAGCACCCTCTCCATGACGTTTTCCAGCTCCTCCCCTCTGGATGCAGACATTTAGATATAGAAGGGCCTGTTTTAAAAGGCCTTTTGTACCATCAGCCATTGCCATTCTCAATAAGCCTCATTGATTTGTTTGTTTGTCACTGTTATGTTTGTCTACTCTGTGGTTCTTTTGTGATGGTGCTGAGACTGTGTATTGTGTTATACAGTATGTATTATACTGTATGTAAAGGTGTATTCCAACTTGACATGACAGCCTGTGGAAAAAATTTCCTGTCATGGGACAATAAAGAATCTATCTAAAACACCTGTCAACAGGTGCAGAAGTCTTTTGAGCATTACAGAAAATACCTGATTGCTGTAAACTGATTGTGTTTGGTTTTAAATTTTTTGTTGAACCACAATTCAAAATCAATGTTGTAATTTTCATAGAATTAGTAGTAATTTATTACTTTTGTCAATTTCAATTTATTTCACTGACAGCTGATTTTTTTCTTTCTTTAATTGTAGGGCATGAATAATTTTGAGAACGTACTTATATATATATATATATATATATATATATATAGATATATATAGATATATACAGTATATACACACACACAGGTACTACCCAAAAAATTTGAATATGCTGAAAAAGTTCATGTATTTCTGTAATTCAACTTAAAAGGTGCAATTTGCATATTGTTTAGACAAATAATATGTGAATCAATATATTTCAAGCTTTTTGTTGGTTTGGATGCTGGTGATTAGGACTTGCAGCTTTAGAAAACCTCAAATTCAAAAACTCAAAAAATTAGAATACTGTGAAAAGCTCCAGTATTGTAGCTCAGAGTGTCACAGTCTAATCAGGTAAGTAATCCAAAACACCTGCATAAGTGCTCTGAGCCTTTAAAAAAGTCCCTGTCTTGGTCTAGAAGAATTCACAATAATGGGGAAGACTGCTGATCTGACAGTTGTGCAGAAAACCATCATTGACTCTCTGCACAAGGTGGGAAAGACACAAAAAGTGATAGAAAAAGAAGCTGGATGTTCTCAGAGTGCTGTATCAAAGCACATTAATGGACAGTTAATGTGGAAGGAAGAAGTGTGGAAGAAAACAGTGTAGAAGCCGGAGGTCTGACAGCAGCCTGGAGAAGATGATCAGGAAAGGGCCATTCAAAAGTGTGGAGGAACTTCATAAGGATTGAACCTGTGAGCCTCATTAAGTCCAGCATAAACGCAGCCGTCTACCAGGACATTTTGGAGAACTTCATACTTGCTTCAGCAGACCAGCTGTATGGGGATGCAGACTTCATCTTCCAGTAAGACTTGGCACCTGCCCACACTGCCAAAAGTACAAAAATCTTGGTTCAACAACCATGCTTGATTGGCCTGCAAACTCACCTGACCTGAACCCCATCGAAAACATGTGGGGCATTGCCAAGAGAAAGCTGAACTGGAAGAGACCAATGGCTCAAGGCTGCGATTGAAGCATTTTTTTTCTTCCATAACACCTGAGATATGCCAGAAGCTGGTAGCATCCATGCCACGCCAGGTTAAGGCAGTCATTCAAGCAAAAGGGCCCAAACCAAGTACTAAGTAAAGATGCAGGATTTTACTTTAGGAGGCCCAACTTTTTGTATTTAAAGTCCTTTTTAAATTGATTTCATGCAATATTCGATTTTTTTTTAGTTTTAGAATTTGAGGTTTTCTAAAGCTGCAAGTCGTAGTCAGCAACATCCACACAAATAAAAGCTTGAAATATATTGATTTGCATATTATTAGTCTAAACAATATGTAAATTGCACCTTTAAGTTGAATTATAGAAATTGTTCATGAACTTTTTCACAATATTCTAATTTTTTGGGTAGCACCTGTATATGTAGTGTAAAGTTCATCTGAATGGGGTGAGGTCACATTATCAGTAGTTCTTGTGCTGATGTGCTGCAGTGTTTGCAGTAAAGAGGCATCACATTTGCTGTTTTAGCTCAACAGGGTTTCAACGCAGACAAATCCACAACTGTTGAGGCATCAAGAAACTGCAACCCCATCCTCTGAAAACTTTCACACTGATAATATTAAGAAAAACTTGGAAAAGAGCACTCATGAGGATGAAAGTACGGAGTTATCAGCTGAATCTGCAGCTAGCTTTTGCATTCAACAGTAGCTTTTGTTTGGCCCTTGAGGGTTCTTCTCAACCACAGCAGCAGCTGTTTTCTGAGAAAAAGCTCTACTCCCACTCCACACTGTCTGCCTGACACCAAACAACAACAAACAAAGTTAAAGAGCTGCTGGAGCACAGTGGAGCACTTAGCCCATGTTTTGAATAAATAAATGCTAATGGTCTTTTTTAGTTTTACTTGAGTTAATGAAATGGAGCCCTTGCTTGTATGAACTCATGTTTCTGTCTCAGTTTTATGCATTCATTGAGCAGGGCTTTGTGAAAATTCTGCAATAAACTTGTTTTTATTAGGTTGCTGCCACAAATTTCAGGATAGTCTATTATCTACAAATTAAATAGTAAGAATTTTTATGTTTTCTATGCTTGGTTTAGATTTGCAAATAATTGCATTCTATTGTTTTTTGTTGTTGTTTCACCTGCAGCATCTAGTTAGACTAGAAATTGTAGCTGTGAAATTCTGATTTTGATTGAACACTGTACAGCTCCCTTAAGTAAGTAAGACTAAACTCTATTTTAACCTTGTCAGTGCAAATGAACCTTTTGGTTTGTATTCCCTCACTTCTGACCACCCACCTTGCGACTGCTGATGGCCAACGTGTGCAGACAGCCAGTGTAAAACCTCTAAACATGCAGGTGTTTCTCAGCTCTGCAGCTTATCTCAGTCATCAAAGTGGAGGATGAAATGAAGTCTGCTGCGATAACTTTCCAGACTTGTGTGATAGTGTTACAGTGAAAGATAAAAAAAAAAAAACCTGGGCATTGTTGTGGCATCTGATAAGCCAAACTCATGGATTTATTGCTCAAAGTGACCCCCCTGGGTTATGTTTCATCTTCTCACCAGTTCCTGAAACCCTCACCAGCATCACCCCTGCCTTTTATACAGTGTCAGTTTCAGTCTGAGCATTACAAATGGTGATAAATAGATACACTCACTCTGAAAGCATGCCAGGCAAGCAGGGCGAGAGCAAGTCCTCAACCCCATGATTCACCCACTTCAGTCTTCAAAGTAAGGTTGTGATAAAGAGAGAGTGAAAGAGAGACAAAGGATGACCACACCTGGGTGTCCGAATGGTGACTCAGCCCCTTTGGATGGTAAACTGACTCACCGCCAGCTTGATTATCACTGTCTCAGCCTGCTGTCTGTGCCAAGGCCCTCAGCAGACAACAAAGACAAAGAGCTCTGCCTCTTTGGCTTGTAAAAATAATCTATGAGGAGATTTCCAGAAAACAATCAGTGTGTGGCCGGTATACAGAAGCCACTGTAGTTCAACTTCCCCAGTATCTTTTCATCTTATTTTGGCATTGTTTTTCTAGTCCTACTTTTGGATGGAAATGCATTCAGATTTGTCTGTGTGTGTTCAGCTGCCCTCTCACTTTATGACTAAAGACCTTTACACACCTACTCTGAATATTTCGTCCGAAAGATTTGCACGGCAATAGCTTTAATCAAATTAATGTCAAGTCAATGGGAGCGTTCACGTCATGACAAAATGCCGTCAAGCGATTTTGCAATGTTTAATTTTTTCGAACTGAGGTCGATTATCTTAATATTCCCATTCGACAGATAGCCTACTCAATACACCAATCAGAGAAGGCGCTCCCGTCACAGAATTGGTCACAAGCAAAAAGAGAAAGGATAAAAGAGAGACGTGTGGCTTGGTCGCTGTTACTGTATCATTATGGCGCAGGTGTTATCATCTTTGTGTCGCAGCACTCTTGTTTGGCAAAGGAGGGAAAAATCACAGCTGAAGTAACAGTGTTTCCCCCACATTTTGTGGCCATTCAAGGTTATTAGCTACAGGTGTTATATTTAAAATCCGCATTTGGCATCTCCACAGTGAGATCAGCTGTTTTTCAGCATCCAGAGGTTTACCGCAGCTGCCTCTCCCTCCATCACTGCTGCATGTGGTCACGTTCCTCTGGAACAACAAATGCAAGTTTGTTCTTGCATCTTTGTTGGCTAATTTCGCATCGGAGCAGGTGTGTGTAGACAAATGCGGATATTTCTCCTCCGAATTATTCACAATTTCATCTTTTATTCGCATCGGTCCTGGTGTGGAAAGGCCTAAAGGGTGAATCCAATTTCCCCTTTAGCCCTTAGTTGTAACCCTTCGTTTCATGTGAAGGGGTAGTGGTGTCCCGATTCTGGTTAAGACTGAGGGGAAGGGGGAAGTGGTAGGGCTATCTGGCCCTCCAGGGGCACACAAAACAAGTGGTATGATATTACCCACAATTTCATGCAAAATACGGGCAAAATGGCAAAGAAATCGGCATCGGAAGCCAAAGAAACGCACAAGTGTGTGTATTTTTTGTGAGTAAAACATGAAAATAGCTTAGATGTATTACAGACAGTTTTATTACAAATGTGAAAAAAATTGCTAGTTTCATAACATTTCATGCATCTGCTCATGTCAGTAACGCTAACGTTAAGCTTGAGTCAAAATCGTTTTCTTACGTTTTGTGGCCCAAAGCTGAAAAAAAATAATCCAATCGCCCAGGAAAGGGAGATTATTGCTGCTGCATTTTTTAAAAACAAATCTTTATTGACAATTCTATCAAAGAAAGTCTGAAGAGGGGAAGGTGAAGCCAGTTGGGCGTTTCCGTCACCATTTTGCAGTGTTGCATGTGTCGTCACTCCCAGAAAATGCTAAAATGGGCAAAGGCAAGTCCACTCCAAGCTGCAGGGCAAATGATTAACATTAATTAATGCTAACCGAGCTAATCCGAAGTAAACAGGAACAAACGAAAATAGGCAGTTTAAAGGTAAGACACGCTCAAACTTGCTGTTAACCAGCCAAAAACCGCCGTTGTGCAACTCTGCTATAGGCTGGAACTTCCTAGCAGAGAGCTAACCATTAGCCTCCACAACTAAAACCGCCATCCGGTCTGCTGCCTGTCAATCTAAAGGACATCCCTAATTATGTATAATTTCAAGATTAAATATCATCTAAATGGATGAGTTATGAAAAAAACGGTTCACCCCCCTCACACCTGACATGAAGGTAAATTTGACCTATTAAACCTAAAATGCTTCTTTGAACCAGGCTGTAAACATGGTTATTTCTGCTGTGGCCTTTTTAACATGGGAGTGTATGGGGACTGGCTCTGTTTTGGAGCCAGCCCTATAGCGGATGAAGAAAGAACTATATTTATTTAACTTAACTTCTGGGCTTCACACTTTTCCAGCAGAGTTTGCCCCTTGAATTCATTGCTGCAGTCGGCATTGCGAACTCCTCTGGAAACAGACGTGATGTGAGTTTACTACACCACAGACAGCTGTTGGTGATGCATGAGGATTTCAAAGGGTTGTCCCATTTTTTTAGGGGGAATAATTCAATTCAAGTGCTAGGGTCAAGGGGAAGGGCTAGGTATAGGGATGGAAATTGCAATTGGAAATGGGCCTGAGTGTTTTCACACAGGACCGATAGACCTTTTTCACATTTCCTTGTTTTTTGACCGGAAATACGCAACTGTCGCAGATCTTTACTTTCGTCAACAATGTCTCAAGCTAGAAATTCAAGTCACTGCAGCGCACCAGGCTGTTTTTCTTCTGCTCTGAAGCAGTCCAACATCCATTTCCAGGAGTTTTCAACATCCATCAATGATAGACATTAATAGGGATGCAAAAACTGAAGCGTAATTAAACGCCGAGTCATTTTGACACGACTGCCGTGACTGTAGACTGATATATTGCCCGTAATGGCATCTATCCCCTGCTGTAAACATTTGATACTGTCAAGAGCAAAAATAAATAAATGAATAAATAAATGATTATGTTATCATATCAATCCCCTGCTGTAAGGTCAAAGAGCAAATCAATAAATGAATAAAACAATGTTTTCAATCCCAAGTTACTGTTTTCATCTATCTATAAAGTAGGAAAAAAGAGTTTTCTTTTTTGTCCTTGCATGCATTAGATCGAGATAGTTTAACTGTGTTGTGTAAAGTCGTGGCCACTGTTATCTGTGGGATCCTTCATAGTGTGCTGTACTGTACTGAATAGCAGAACATGATGCAGCTTTGTATAACATGCATGTATTATATATGTAAAAGATCGCTGGACCCAAACTGCCTCGTCTCAGCCTCTCATTGTAACATACGTGAAAACATTGGTAACCCACAGCTATATTAGAAAAATACATGTACATTACTCAAAGCTACAACAGAAGCATATTAAACAAAAGCCACTTAAGATACGGAAATATAATTTAATTTTATATCAAACTCAGAATGAACTATGATATCCTGTGATCTTGCAATCAAACATGTTAGATATTCCACCATCTGTAAACCTTATTTTTGTTCCCGATCATTTAAAAGCGTTAAAATCAAAGTGATCAAGAAAGTTTGACCAAACCTATGTGTCACCTTAAAAAGAGCATTTTTTCAGCACAGGCATTAATTTTGGACAATATGCGGACATTATGCACGTACTGGATGCATTAATAACACCTGCATGGTCATGTTTTATTTCCTGCCAATGTTATCAGAGCAGCTCTGCAAATTTCATTCAAATCTGATGCTTTCTGATATCAGAAATGATGAATAATCGCTAGCTAAACCTCTAAAAACCTTCAGTTTCGGAGGTGATTAAATTACATTTAAAGCTTGATATTAACAAACTCCAACTCTTTAAAATCCCGGGAGCAGCTTGACACATGCGGATGACAAAACGATAGATTGTTGGTCACATGATCGAAACAATGCAGCCAAAACTTCTGGTTCTTCAGATCGAGACAGAGTTGAGTAAATGAGCTCCATTGTAACATCCAGAGTGGAAACACAATCCATTTTTGACGCTTGACTGAAGTCGAGAGGGACCCAACTGCAGTCACGGTACGTCGCCATATATCCAATCCAAGCCGAAGGTCCAAATCGGAAGTTTCTTCTTCATGTAACTTACTAAAATCTAACCCTAACCCTGACCCTTCTCCTAACCCGAACCACCTGACTACACTATACGCATGTTTGCAAGCTGCAGATAGTTACCCTTGGCGGTATTTAACTAACTTCTGCATGAGACTTCCTGTATGGATTGGATGTATGGCGGCACCCTTGTCTGTCATCGTAGCTGCAGTTAGGTTCTCTTGCTGAAGTCTGGCCCTCACAGGAAGACAAGATTCCCAAAGGTTACATACTTCCTGTTTTTGTAAAAAAAAAAAGGTCTATTTAGGTCGACCTGAGTTTTGGTACTGAACACGGCACGACAGGGTCTGTGTGAACACGCCACTCGCACTCGTAGTCAACCGAACTCGCCCGCTCTCAGACCAGCTGAACAGGGTGGTTTCGGAACAGCTTGCGTCGACCTGAAATGCAACGAAAGTGATGTGTGAATGCGCACCAACTTTAGCTAGGCCTAAATCCCAGATACTCCCCCTTTTTTAACTAAATAGGTATCCATAGGTATCCATAGACAGAATCAATCTGCACCTTGCTCTGGTTTGTCTGGAAATCCGCCGCCTCCAGTGCATGATGACATTGCTCTCCACACACAACTGTGTCTCATCTTCTACACGCTCCATCATTCACATGTGTTTTGTTTACAACACAACCACGCTTTGCAGCATCTACTTACACCTGGTTGTCATGGATACACAATGCCCCAGTCCGCAGAACGACTGCTATGCAGGGTGATAAAAAAGCAGATGTGAAACGGAGCCATATTAGTTGAAAATGTCACATGTTACAATGTCACACACATTGTATCCTTTTCACTGCTGCAGCAGCGCCTGGCTCGACCCAAATAAGAGTGAAATCAACCTAGTCTGTTGTCGCTGCTAATGTGTATTCTTACATGTATTTCTAACTTTTTTTCTGTTGGGTATTTTGTTTTATTTAACTCTATATCTATTAGGCTATACTGCTGCTAGCTAGAACATACTGTAGTTTTCCTGAGCGAATCCACCCAAGTGGATCAGTAAAGTTTTATCCGATCTAATCTGTTCTGACCATCACCATTTTACATTATGCACGAGACTTCCTTTCAGGAGGAATTAAACAATCCTGCAACTTGGTGCTCAGAGAACAATCTGCTACCCAACATCCACAAAACCAAAGAGCTGAGCTTTGAGTTTTTAAAGACACACACCTTTTTTCCTGGAAATTAGGATCAGAGGAAAACCTTTCATAGCCATCAAAAGGTTTGATAATGAAACCTACAGATGCGGGCATGAAAAAGTTCCTCCTTTTTATGCTAGAAGTGGTGCAGTAATAGTGCCCTATTACTGCACTATCACTGGCTGAACGATTTGTCCTGCGAATACGTCATCAGGCACGGTGTCCAACCTTGGCGTGTGGAAACATCCTTGTTCTGGGCATTCATTTATGCTCTAAAATTGTTTCCCCTGGGCACACAGGCGTTTCTCTGTGCGATTGAATTAGCAGACAAGTCGCTGGTAAGTGGCTGGCAGTCGGCAGAAAGGGGAATTTTTTTATCCCGCATTTGTAAAAAAGGCTGAACTAGAAGTCCAAAAGAGAGCATCCTAAATGGAAACGCCTCAAACTGGCAGTCAGCTGTACAGGTGGTTGTAGTCAAGACCACACTGCCAAAACCAACACACTACTGAGACATTACTGATACCAAGACATTACGATGACCAGGAACCAACACCAAGACATTGTACAATACTGGGTAATGTCTTGGTCTCGGTCTCTGTGTCTCAGTAATGTCTCAGTAATGTCTTGGTCTTGGTGGTGTGGATGGACTACAACACTAACAGGAGGTGATTGAAACTGTCTAAAAAGTATCTGAGACATCAGTGGGGGGTCTGCATGGAGCCCAAAGGATGCTAAAAGAAAAACGAGCTGCTCACCCTGCAGCAGTTACAAAGAGATATCCGTACAGACTGAGGAGTAGTTTATCACCTCAGGCTGTAATGCTTCTACATTTATGGCAATCATTTCTGTTTCTGACTTGATAATAAATTAATTCTCCAATTGCTTTTTTCCTCTTCAACGATGTTCTAAAAATCTGAATCCTGAAACTGTTCGCTAAAGGAAATTAAATCATTAAACTTAATATCAGGAACTGAAATTCATGACAAGGAAACTATTTCATTTCCATAGATGTCTTCAGGTCACTTTAGTTTTTATGATTCTGAAAAGTATCCTGTCACATGGTTTTTATTAAATAGTTTAATCTGTGTCTCTGATTTTATATTGTCCTCTGTGAAACTTGCATTGCTACCTCCACCAGAAAAAAGGAAATGAAAGAGAACGTACCTGGTTCAAATACAGGTTGAATCATTTTTTCATGTGTGTTTCACATTTAAAGTCTCTTCATTTTACAGCATGCTAGATTGACTCTCTTCTACAACCACACTCACATTCTGGGTAAGCAGATTTTCTCCAGCATACAAAGTTACAGGGGTTAGACAATGAAACTGAAACACTTGGTTTTAGACCACAATCATTTATTAGTATGGTGTGGGGCCTCCTTTTGCGGCCAATACAGCGACAATTCGTCTTGGAAATGACATATACAAGTCCTGAACAGTGGTCAGAGGGATTTTAAGCCATACTTCTTGCAGGATAGTGGCCAGGTCACTACGTGATGCTGGTGGAGGAAAACGTTTCTTGACTCGCTCCTCCAAAACTCCCCAAAGTGGCTCAATAATATTTAGATCTGGTGACTTTGCAGGCCATGGGAGATGTTCAACTTCACTTTCATGTTCATCAAACCAATCTTTCATCAGTCTTGCTGTGTGTATTTGTGCATTGTCATCCTGATACACTGCACCGCCTTCAGGATACAATGTTTGAACCTTTGGATGCACATGGTCCTCCAGAATGGTTCAGTAGTCCTTGGCCCATCTAGAACAAGTCCTGGGCCAAGCGAATGCCGTGATTTGGGCAGCTGTGGTTTTATGTTTTTTGGATGCAATCCGGGTTAGCAACCGAAAATCTCTCGTTCAGACAGCTTCCTCTTGCGTCCACAGTTAATCCTGTTGGATGTGGTTCATCCTTCTTGGTGGTATGCTGACATTACCCTGGATACTGTGGCTCTTGATACATCACAATGACTTGTCTTGGTCACAGATGCGCCGGCAAGACATGCACCAACAATTTGTTCTCTTTTGAACTCTGATACAATGTTGTATGCATTGCAATGTTTTGAGCAAAACCGTGCTTTTTACCCTGCTAATTGAACCTTCACACTCTGCTCTTACTGGTGCAATGTGCAATTAATGAATATTTGCCACCAGGCTGGTCCAATTTAGCCATGAAACCTCCCACACTAAAATGACAGGTGTTTCAGTTTCATTCTAACCCCTGTAGCTGCCATAAGATGCAAATCAGATGGATCCAACAACTTGTCATATTCTGGACAATGACAGTTTATTAGAATCAGGTGTGTTGAAGCAGGGAAACATCTAAAACCTTGAGTTTCTGATCATTGCTCTATGCACAAATGGTTAAAGTGCAGCCTGAAAGCGATCTTGGTCCAGGAGATCACCCCCACCCACCAACTCAGCCGAGTCCTCAATAAGGCCGAGTCTAGAGGACGATCCTAGTGTGAATGCACCCTAATTGGACTATGCTCTGTAGCATGTATATAGGAATATGAAAGAGATATCTTTACTGAGCTCTATGCACAACTCTATTACTTCCTAAACTTAAGCCAGTTCCTTTGTTTCCTGTCTTTCAATACTGGACTAAGTTATTATTCCAGATGTGTCTGGCCATTGTCGTTGTGGTTACTGAGGTCAGCCCCACCTGGATTAATCAGTTTGTCCAGTAATGAGAGACAGGAATCAAAGGAGCTGCATTAAGTTCAGGTAGTAGTGGAGTTGTGCAGAGTCCATCCATAGTGGGGTCACCTTAGGATTGCTGATGGAGTCCAGCAGAGGGCAGCAGAGATGCTATTACACATGATCTTATTTTGTCCTTTGATAATCTGAATGGCTATCAAGTTGATCAGTTGATCTGTTTTTATTTGATTTTCTCAAAGTTAGCTAAAAGTTGCCATCATACAATTAATGAGGTACAGAGGATCAATCTGATAGACTCCCACCAAACTCTGTCACTATAGTTTATGACTATTTAAAACTTTTGAAATGTAAAAACAAAGAAGGGCAGTTTGTGTAATTTGGTTTAAATTCCTCTCCATTAGTACAATTTTGATGCCATCAGAGGATTTCTTTTTTTAACTCAAAATTTCTATAATCTTTTGCATGGTTCAATACACAGTTACATAATCAGGGATGTGGCTTACCAACTCCAGACTGTACCATAAATTATAATCTTTATTTGCGCTTCCAAGGTTTATCTCTACGCACTAAGTATTTAAGGTGATTTTTTTTTTCTTTCTTTTATTGTCTACATGATTAAGGCTTGGGGGCGTCCAGCTGGGCCGTGCAGCCACTTTAACATGCAGCTATAAACTTCAGCAGACCTAATTACAAAAGCTGACTCAGATGAGACATACTGTTACAGTCTGGCCTCATTGGTCCCAGGGGCCTGTCAATCATGGAGGTGACGTAATGCTGTCTGGCTCTGTGGATCCACTGCAGACACTCCACACACACACACACACACACCTGCTCCACAACACGGATATTCAACATTATGAGACGGTTATTCTGGCACCCTGAAGATGAAGAATATTTTAAAGGCTTTATGAATATTGGTGTAGCCTATATAATAAGTCCACTTTAGTAGAATCAGTTGTGTGTACTACTTTTGAGTAGTCAGTGTCTGCAGCTACATGCAAAGCTGAGTTGAGCTATGGCCAACTTGTCCTGGTTATCAATCTGGATCACCATCTTTGTCACTATAAATGTGCACAGAGGTAAACTCCGTTATTTACTAAATATTCTCACCACAACTTTGTGAATTGTATGATAAAATATTCAGTTTTCTTCCACCTCTCTGTAGGAGAATATTGTAGATCTTGGTATAGCTTAATATAACCAAATGGTAGTCTGCTTATGACAACCATTTTGGTTGGAATAATACTATAAAAACACACTATAACAGTCTGGTTTTGGCCAGGCTAACAAAACAGTTGTCTTTACATGCTGGTTCTTGTAGATAATAAGTCAGAGAGCTATCACACTGGAGAATCAGAATGAAACACAACCAAAGCTAAAGGCTAATCAGAAGGGACCACTCAACAAATCGATTTTTCACCATATAAAACAAAAAAAACCTCAAACTTCATAACTGTTAAGAAAAATGCGACATGGTGGATTTTTACTTCTTTCAGAATCAGACACTGACTTTCTCCTGGCACCATTGTTGCTCTGCAGCATCCTGGAAAACTGCACTTGGACCATCACATGATAGCTTTGTGTTGCTATACAGCACTGCATCAGATGCCAGCATCTGGACATTCATACTGGCCAGTTTGAATCTGCACCGTGGCTGATTTAGCAATGAAATGCAAGAAAGAAAGAAAGAAAGAAAGAAAGAAAGAAAGAAAGAAAGAAAGAAAGAAAGAAAGAAAGAAAGAAAGAAAGATTGGACTGACTTTTATTGGCTGTAGGGAGCTCAGAGGAGAGACAGGATGCAAGACAGATGCTGAATTAGCCTTCATTAGAGGGTGTCAGTCAGAAAATTTACATCCATCAGGCTGTTTCATGGCCCACTGACAATACAACTTTTCTCTAAATGCAATCAAATCTGGATGTCTGAGTCGTTTCACATTAATTCTTCCCACAGCCTTTTCTTAGCTTTTAGTTTAGCTTAACAATCAAGAAACCCTCTGATTTTCCAGAGGTAGAGCACTCTGTTGATTATTGGAGGTAAAACACTGATTACTCATAAGTATTTTAAATAATCCCATATTATTGAATAGAAACACACCTTAAATAAGATCTTGACTGCATGTCAGTTAACAGTTTACAAAATTTAAAGTCTAAGCTGATTCTTTTTTAACACTGTGTAGCACATTGTGGTGTTACACCATCATTTGTCCCTTTCAGGTATGCTGTATTTCTAGCCTGATCCCATGATAAAATGTGTTTTACCTTCAGTTTCAAATATTGCAATATGCATGCATTTGCTAACAAATGTCAGTACAGTAGTGTAAGAAAGACATGATTAATGACATAAAGGTAAATAAAACTCATGGTTCAGGTTCCCACCTCGTCATTTGGATGCTGCCCAAACAAGAGACTTGGGATATGTTGCCATGGCACCATTTGTAATAACGGACAAGGGATGTGCAGTCCACCCTTTAGGGACTAAAGCTCTTTCCATATTAACTGTGAGGTAATGAAGGACGCACATTTCCAAGTGGTTTTAACTGTAAATATGTGTTCTTATGACAGTCATTGGAATAAAATTAAATCAACCTTTGCAAACTGGCTTTTTATCGTATGTTGTGTGCATTATACATTATTTAAGATTATATGATTACAATTTAGGAGGCAACTCTGCTTCTTCAAAAAATTCTAGGATTTCTGCCAATGGCCTAATTTGGCCTGCTTCAACGGGACTGTGGTAAATTGAGGGTATAAGAAGGCTCGGAAGAAGAATCTGAATGTTTGTGTTCCTCTCATCTTCATCATGTCCATATTCTTCAAAAGCTCAGATCACAGCCTTCTAGTCTGTCTCTTGTTACCTGGACTGAATTCTGCCAAAACTGGCAATCTTGTGATCCAGTTAACCCTATCTATGAAAATAAGCCAAAAACAAGTAAAGGTGTTCTAAAAACCCAACTTTTGCTTAGAATAAGTAAATCTAGAAGCTCTGAAGTTGAAAGCAAGTGTCACAAGATGCCATTAAAGCTCCAGTGACATGTAATATTACATTAAAGTGTATACATAGCTACAAGATGCTAATAGGATTAACATAGGCTACTGTGCAAAGATTAATCGGTTTAACACTTAGTCTGATTTATGAGCACTTGGGTCAATGTAATAAAATGTTCTTTATATGAGAATGTCCTATTCACAGTTTTTTTTTTTCTTCATTTTTTAGAATCAGGTTAATGTCAGAATATTGCTACAGTATAAATAAGTATTATGTTGTACCAGAATTGATTTGCAAAGAAATTGTCAGAGATGCATCTGGCACATGCTAACAAGTTAGCTGAATGTATTGACAGCACTATAACATCACTTTGTACAATATAAATTAGTCGTATTTTGACAGTGTGGGGTCCTGTCATTATGCCTCTGATTGATCATGTGCCCTGCCTACATGGCCACAGCGATATCCCTTTGCGTATACATTATCATATATCTGGCAACACAAAATTGAAAGACTTAAATATTATTTAGACTTCTTTTTTTCTATTTCTATTGATGCTGATCTATAGCCTACACAAATAATTTGTATGTGAGCCCTAGAAACAGTTACTGACCAGTAATGCCCAACTGTACACGGCCCAGTCAGTAATCCAGGAATAATAACTTTTTTAAAAATTTATTTCTCAAATTTGTGAATGTTGGCACATAATTGAATTTTTTATGATATGCTGAATGGTCAGCATGCGTGACTTTTACCTGGGAGTCTGGGGATCAAACCCTGCCTGGGCCCTTGTTGTGTACCTTGCCACAAAAGCATCTGAGGTACAGTGATATGGAATTTTTCTTTTCTTTTGTGTTATCACTCAATACTTTTGCGTGCCCTTGCAAAACTTTGTCATTCCCACACAAAACTTGTGCGTTATCTCGCAAAAGTATTGCATGGGAATACAAAAGTATTGCGAGTTCCCCCAAAAGTACTGCATGGGAATGCAAAAGTATTGCAAGGGCACAAAAGCATTGCATAGGGTCACAAAAGTATTGCGTGGGAATACAAAAGTATTACAAGCTCCCGCAAAAGTACTGCATGGGAACACAAAAGTATTGGATGGGAACGCAAAAGTAATGCGTGGGAATGCAAAAGTATTGTGAGCGCACACAAAAATATCGAGTGGGAGCGCAAAAGAAAAAAATCGCTACATTACCCGAAGGGCTCCGTAATATTGCACACTGCAATTCTGTTGGTTAGCATCCATTTACTGATATTCATGGAGCAATACTGCAGCAGAAACAGGGCCGATAAAGGTAAAAAATAAGATTTTGTGTCAGCCTTGGAGGCAGGTACAGATCTGGGCATGAAAACGTTCCCCTTTCAGTCGACTGCCAGCCACTTTCCAGCCACTTACCAGCGACTTGTCTGCCAATTCAATCGCACAGAGAAACACCTGTGTGCCCAGGGGAAACGATATCAGAGCATAAATGAATGCCCGGAACAAGGACGTTTCCACACGCCAAGGTTGGACACCGTAAGTGATGGCGTATTTGCGGTACAAGCCGTTCAGCCAGTGATAGTGCAGTAACGGTGCACTATTACTGCACCACTTCTGGCAGAAAAAGGAGGAACTTTTTCATGCCCAGATCTGTATACATGAACTTGTCGCTTCAAAATATATTCACAAGGCAGCGATTAGGTAAGCTGTCATAAGATTAGTTTGGTACTGTATTAGCTATTTGATTTTTTACTTCCTTGCACATGCTTGCACTATATACTTGAGGTAAATTCCAGCCTTGCAAACTGAAAGCAGGAACTTTGCAGCATATCAGTGATAGCAGAGGAGGCATGTGTTGGGCAAACACTACGAATAATGTTGTATTCCAGTTGCACTAGAACTCAGAGATTATGTCACACCTGAACAGACCACGTTCCAGTTGCAGGGTGGAAAACCTGAAAGATTAGTGGAACACAGAAATATTTAGCATAGTGATATTCATTCAGTGAGGTTGGGCAAGGCTAAGTGGGCACCAGCACTAACAGACATACATGCTAATAAAAAGTTAATGAATGAACACTTTGCATGTGAAGCAACCATGTTAGATTTTTGTGGAGGTTCCCAAGACTTCTGTCTTCCAAGTCCAAATGAAATACACTAAATGGTCAAGAAATGTGTAACTGTTATGATATTAAAGAAATGTTATATAGTACTTTACAGTACTTCTTGAGAACTCAATCTTATGAGAAAATGTAGCTGCAGTTAAACACTCAGAATGTTCTACAATTGGATTTTCCTTATGCTATTCTTCACCTAGATCAAGCCTAAGTTTAAATTTTTCAGGGTGTCAGGATTGTACGTCTCCATTCCTGTTCCAACGTGATGACGCCTAATTAATTTCCTGATCTCACCAGTGTCCATGTGGACACAGGCGCTTAAAGGAGGGAGGACGGATGGGGTGGTGGAAGGAATAAATCCATGGACCTTCATGCAAGGGATCACTACTCTGATACTTGTCCCAGACCAGTTTTTCTGCAGTTGTTGCACATTTCTACATCCCTTAAATTTGGCAAGTCCCTTCCTTTCTTTTGTAACCAAAAATGGAAAGAATAAGGGAGCAACCCTGTGGAACATTTTCAAATTTTCACACTTTTGCGCTCCCTAATGAAGGCTAATTTAGCATCCTGTCTCTTCTCTGAGCTCTCTAGTAGTAAAAATTAACCCAATACTCTTGTCTTGTCTCTGCCCTTTCTTTTTCTTTCTTTCTTTTTGTTCATAACAATCAGCATGTTGATCTCCAGTTGTTGCCATGTGACTCAGCACTGTGAAGCAAAATGCAGCTGCCATGTGATGCCCATACTGGAAACAAAATCTTGTGAAATCTCGGAAAGCTTCAGAGCAACGACAGCTCCAGGAATGAGCATTATGAATGTCAGTGTGCCATCAAAAGACGACAGGTGTTGATTTTTATGGTCAGAAAGTGTTGCTTTAAAGTGGCAGTTAGACAGTTGTGTCTGGGTTACACATTTTAAACGCAGATCACACCTCATGAACATTAACCAGCTGAAAACAGTTGCCTCGAGATAGGTGTTGTCATCCAATACCAAGTTATGTTACCTTTTTTGGGTTGAGTTTTACATCTAAGTGGCATCTCCCAGTGTCCCCTAATTACTGCAATCACACAACATGAAGAGAATCTGGTTCATACTATAGTACAGAATGAAAATGATACAGTGTTCACATGTGGTCTGACAAGGTCTTGCATGTCTGGAACTTTAAGCAAACATATCTTTGGTTTCCCTCTATCTGCTGCTTGTTGCCTAGCTCTATGCTTCTGCTGTGACTTGTGATGTGCCAAAAAGGCAAGTGGAAATTGGAAATGGGAGACAGACAGAGAGAGAAAGGGAGAGAGAGAAATCCCCAGAGACAGAGAGAAAAAGAGAGAGAGGGGGGCGGGAGAAGGGGGGAGGAGGAGGGAGAGCAGCCAGCACCATACAGACGTCCCTCGGCAGTTTAGTCGCCGGTCACTCGGCGGAAAACACGGATACGTTGACGCTCGTTTCAAACGGAGAAAACCGGACAATGAAACTAACTGAAGTACATTTTAGCAACGTTCAAACTAGATTTAACGGCTGCGCCGTCACTCGGGCGGTGAGCCGATAGACGAATAAATAGATAGCTAGATCAATAGACAGATCGATTTCGTAGGAAGAGGAGGAGAATTTAGAGAGAGAAGAGGAGGAGAGAACCGAGACAAGGGGAGGACGGACGGACCGGAGAGGAAGGAGAGGAGGCTGGAGAAAAGAGAGAAAAGGGGAGATTTTCAAGGAGGCGAGTTTGGTGTTGTTTTCGGTCTCCTCTCCTTCTCCAGATCTTCTCCAGACCAGCCCCTCAAGTCTTCCTCTTCTGGAGCATTTATGTCTGCTTTTAGGAGGCTGTAAATGTTGAACTTGATGGGTGTTTTAAACGCCACCGCCGCCAATGTCTCCTGTACTTGTAACTGCAAGCGCTACACCTCACCGAGCATGGAAATCTGTAAGTTACTTGTATTTTATTACTTTTGTGTCTCCCTTGTTCGTTTACCTTTCCCTTCAGCGGTGTGTGCAACTGTGGCTGTGAGGTTTTAGAGCTTGACAGGAAGAGTTTTTTTTTCTTTTATGCTGATTGGTATGAACGGAAAAGAGGAAAATCCTTCAGTATCTTGCATTTTGACACGTACAATAAATGGAGGACTTATTAAATGCAAGTGATTTTCTTGTGCTACCATAAAATATTTATGCTTAAAAAAAACCATCTCAATCAGTAAGCTTAGTCTGTAGTTTTGAATCTGCTTAGCTAGCCTGCTGCAAGTTTTGGCTTGTCTTTTATGACTTTCTGCTAACTTTAGTCCGGTTGCAACGTTTATAAAATTGTTAAAACTGTTAATAGGCAGCTTAATTTGAGGATTTTGTCTACTTATGAATAATAACGACTGATTTTGAACTTGAACCAGACCCGTCAGCTTCTCATCGCTGTCCATAATGATTCAAGCCTAGCTTACTTCATTTGAAAAGAAAAAAAATAGAAAAGAAAGAAACCTGCTGTCTGTTTTGGGGTTTTCACGACAAAAATATGATTTAAAGTGTGCTGAAACTGTCAAGATGTGGGCTCGGGACACTGGAAGCTGTATGTGAGAGGAAAAGGTGTGTTTTCTCGGTTGAAAAGAGGGGGGGGATAGATTTTGTCGTCGCTTCGTCATTCGGCTGAAGCCAGACGTCTGTCTAGCCGTCTGCCTGTTTGAGCGCGTGCACACGTGCGCGCTGATGCGTTTATGTGCGCGGTCGTATCCGGGAAATCCCTGTGATTGTGTTTGTGTGCGTATGTGTGTTTATGTTTATATGTGCGAGCTTTCATGTGTTGTTTGGTGGAGCGGTTAAGCTTTAAGGGGGTCCTGTTCTCACGGGGACATCCACTGATGATTGTGAATTCAATCTAGGATGCTGTGAAGTCATTTTGCACAGGAAAGCTCTTTTTTGTGAGCGCGTGCGTGTGTCACCAGCAGCACAGACGCAATCCAGCTCTGTGGAGAAAGCAGTGCTCACTTGTGTAAGTTCTTACAATGTGGTCATCAGTCTGTGATGAATTTCTGAATAATTGAAACTGTTACTTGGACTGCAGCCAGCTAATACTTTGGAGGTTATCAGAATTAAAATTACTTTATTGTCTCTGCACAGAGTACAACGAAAATAAGGAGCTCTCCAGCCTGTTATGATATTCTATAATTAAGGGCAGCCTAAAGTCCTGTCTTGTATATGCAGTTTTAATGCTGTAGAGATTCAGTTTAACATAAGCCATAACTTAGAAAAGAACTAATTTATAACACACTACAATAAGAAAATATTTTTAGCTTGTCCTTACATCCACCTTGTATATCATTTTAATCTAATTCAGGGTTGGGACAGGAGGCTGGAGCCTGTCCTTGCTGACATCAGGTGAGAGGCAGGGTAGACAAACATCTATGCACACTTCAACTCACTTGTAGATCAATTTAGAATCACCAATTTACCTAACATGCATGTTTTAGGACTGGGAGTAAGCCGGAGCACCTTTAGAGACTGCAAGCATGCATGGGGAGAACGTGCAACCTCACACGGGAAGTCCCCAACCGAGGTTCAAACCCTCAATGCTAACCAGCACACCAGAGTTCATTAATCTGAAAAAAACAACTGACAATTATTACCTTTTCAGAATTAATTGGGCTCCAATTAACATTAAAAAGTTTTAAAAAAAAAGCTCACCCATCTTCAGTGAAAAAGTCCTGGGACAAACTGCTGGGTTAAATAGAGACCAACTAATTTATGGGTTACTTCAACCCAGACATTTGTGTTGTTGGGTTGTTGCCCCAACTTCTGGTTTAAAATAACCCAACATTGTAGTCAACATAACCCAACTTCTGGGTCAAACATTCAACCCAAAAGTTGGGTCAATAAAGAAGCCAATATTCTGGGTTGGTCCCATTTTAACCCAGCAGTGGGTTAAAAATAACATTTTTTTAGTGTGTAAGGATTTACATAAAGAGTTCACTTGCAAAAACAGTTAACCACCATTTAGAAAACAAAAAACAAAAATGGAGTTAACTGCTTTTTGTCGCTTTCGGGTACAAATCTCCTATCTCCATTTAACATCATTAAAACCCTCTACTTCATGTGAGTGTGGTTTGATGAAAATATTCAAAGTAAATGAAGAGTTTATTTGCAGAAGCAGTGAAATCTGTATTTTCTAAATGGTGGTTAACTGTTTTTGCAAAGGAACTCTTCATATAGGAACATAAGAATCATCTAACATTACCAGTTCTTAAAATTAGGTTGAAATGAAGACCAACATTGTACATCTCTTAGCTTCATTTGGGTCATTTAACAAAAAGTGACCCAAAATGCAGAAGCAGTGCATGAAATACAAAGTACACCCCCATAGTTCAGCAGCTTGTAGAGCCACCTTTAGCAGCAATAACATAAAGTAACTGTTTTCTGTATGATGTTTTCAGTCAGTCACGTCATTTTAAAGGATTTTTTTTTCCAATTCTTCTTTAATAATTTTGCTTCAGTGTATTGAGATTTATGGGCGTGCAATTAAAGCTCTTAAGATCCCACTGGATTTCATTTGAGTTGAGGTCTGGACTTTGGGCCATTGCAATGGATCCATTGGGTTCTAGTTAGAAGCAGCTTCTCTTTGAAGTTTGAGGTAATATTTTGACAAGGGTTTATGACTTTCAAGTTTGAAATTGGAAAGCAGATATTTGAGCTCCCAGTGAGTAATGCATTTACCTAATCATGTGTGAGACGGTTTCATGCTGGTTTCATCAGTCATTTATTTCCCATACAGCCTTTTTGAAATGACATTAGTCCCTAGTGGAGCTTTATTGAGTGTTGACAGACTGGTTAAATAATATTATTAGTATGGAATCCCATTTCAGAATGGGAGCATGTGGAGAAACACATAAAAATGACAGAATAGATTTATGTGACAGACACTCTGTCAGTGCAGTTAACCACTGCAGCACACCAAAATTATATTAAAACTCACAGAATCTAAAAGGGAATTGACATATAGCGAAGATGTGGAGTCATTTTCTCGCTGTTTGGTCATAATAACCTTTTAAGCACATTTGAATAGCCTGAGTGGAAACTAGATTTCGGCACTTCCTCTTTTCTGTTTTCAAGCTTTAGAAAATCTTGCACTGGCAAGAGACTTTGACCAATTACAGGTCTTTTCAGACTCAATGAGTGAGTGGAATAAAGCTCAACAAAGTCTCTGCAAGGAGTGGGTTGTGGTGGCTGAATGGGTTAAGCAGCTGACTACCATCTGGAGGAGTGGGATTTGTCTCCATTTGATGGTAATCTCTATTTAGCACATATGATGCGCATGCAAATGCCCATGCTTTCTGGCGTTTCTGTTTTTATCTTTTTACAGAGTTCTGCCCACCACAGCTTTAAGCTGTAGATTGTGTTTTTAGTTTTGTCAACATCCTAATCTTTCACTCTCTCCTGCTTCTCACTTGACAGAATTTTAAGATCTGATGTTGCAGAGCTTAAAATGGGCGTTTTGTTTCATTCTCATCCAAGCTGTCAAATAGCTTCAACTGTGAGTCATGTTGCATTTTCCATATGAAAAATGAATGGGATGTAAACTTCAAGAACCCACAACACAGATGCATCAAACAAAAACGACATGAAAGTATGTCCGTGGGAATTTTTTCTCATATTGTTAACAGTAATACAGATCATTGCCTGGACTTGTAACTGAAAGACCAGATAAGAATGCAGATGCTCACACACACAGATACACACAATTCCTCTGTCTGAAAGCAGGCATGATGTTTAGTCTGGAGGGGAGAAGAAGGGAAACAGATAAACCAAAGAAGGAGACGCAGTGGAGAGCAGAGCACGCTAGAAAGATGCTAGAAGGATGGAAGTTTGGGAAGAATGAACAGGTTGTCAGTGAAAGAGAGAAACCAAGGGCCCGAAAATGAGCAAAGAGATACAGGAGAAGAACAGACAGACATACTGGTGAGCTGAAAACCGTGTAGGCGTTGACAGACTGAAACTAATGATGCATCGGCCTTTATTATAAAAACAAGATTATTTTTAAGCCGGTGCAGATGTACTGGGCAGTAAGCACTGGAGTGTGACAGGAAAGATGAAAGACACAGTAGAACAAAGTAAAACACAAGATAATCCACATTATACACGTGAGATGTGGTGATCAAAGGATGTAAAAATGATAGAAAAAGGAGGGGCTCCTTAAATGTTTACCTCAGATCGTAATAACAGATCTGGAGGAAAAGTCTTGTTTGAGAGCAGGTGACTGATCTGATATGTGTTGCAGATGTTAAAGAGACTTAAAAGGTTCATTTAGCATTTAGCCCTTTCTCCCTATTTCTTCTCTGTCTATAGGGCTTCGGCCAACAGTGGATGGATCAGCTGAGGGTCCAGTAGTGTTAATTTGTCAATATACAATTCAGGAAAAGCTGACCAGACAGAAAGGCAAATAAGGCACAGGTACAGTGGCAGTTTTGAGAGTAAAAACAAAGCTTAAAAACAATAAACAAACAGTCGAATATTAAATTAGTCGCCTACTATTTTGAGAGATTATAATCATGATTAATCGACTAATCATGGCAGCCCACTGTTCATCTTCTATGGATACATTTTTAGGCCTGCCACTTTTGTATATCCCCTACTTGTCCAGTTTCTGAATTATTGAAAGAGCACACCATGCTGAGATATGCCAGCCTTCAGCCAAAAGCTCTTTGGAAAGCACCTCTTAGAGCAAACTATGTGTCTTTGTGGCAGACTGCAAGTGTCTTACAGATACAATATAAAATTGGTTCTTTTATAAGTTGTCCTATCAAAGAAACTGGATCATATTCAGTGGATAACACAACACTGGATTATCTGTTGGAAGTAGAAACCTTTTTTATTCTTGACTGATTGATGAGTCTGGGTTTAGTGGCTCAATAAACGGGGAAAAAAGAATTCTTCTAAATGTAGTCAGGTTCAAGGACTGGACAGAAAATAAGTGAAAACCAGAAAATGTCAAAATAAAATCTTATATGGACCCTCAGAAAGGCTGAGGAACTTTTCCGGAAGATCACTTGAAAAGATTAGAGGAGGTCTGATTGCTTTGAAGCTAAATATAAAGAAAGGAGACATGGCGTTTGACTTTTTCAAAGTATCTTATTCAAAATTAAATTAAAGTGAAACCATAGCATTGTAATAATCTGGATTCTTTAAACCTGGTAAAAATCTGTCTTTATTGTGTCTTTTGAAATAATTGCTAGTTTAAAAAAAGAAGAAAGAAAAACGGTAAAAATGCTTATCAAGGAATCAAAAGTAGAAAGTTTGCTGGTTCATGGCTAAATAGCAGTTTATGTCATGTTTTATTTCCTTTTGACTATTTTTATTCCAAAACAAAACAAACAAAAAAGTGATTATTGAAAACACAAAATCAAAGCTTTCAACATTGAAAAAAGGTGAAGTTAAATACTTCTCTAATCCAAAACCCTTTTGTCTGTTAGGGCTATCCCGATCCGATACCAGTATCAGATATCTGGCCAATATCAGTTAAAAAAAAAAGTGGATCGGATCAGAATTCGTCTAAATTTGCCCACCCAGGAAAACCATTCCAGCTGTTCTTTCAGCACTTCTTCCTGACTGGGTTTTGATTTATTTGTAATTATTTTATGTATTATTATGTTGGTAAGTTTAAAATTCATCATACCCATTGGTAAATAATAAATGGGTCACTGTTATGATCACTGTTATGAACTTATGTCATTAACCAGTTATACCAAGTTTTTAGAGGTGAGGTTCCACAAAACAGACATACCTAACATAAGCCAAGAATAAAATCAATTCACAGCATCTCATCAGGATATTTTAGCACATTACAAACCATAACACACGACAATAAATACATGAATTAGTACAATTATTGGCTGCAATTCTACTGCAGTTCAATCAAACAAACATTGCATCCCTCCTCATTCATCTTTTACTGCTGGATTTCAAGCAGCCCCCCCCCCCCCCCCCCCCCCCCCCCCTACCCTCTAGACTTGTAAAAGAGCTGCCAATCCCCTGACTCACTTGTAACTATCATTTATCTGTCTCATATCCCTCCTTCCTCTAGATCTTACAGGTTGAAATTGTAGGGTTTCATATACCTGCCACAAGTAATAGCACACACACATTTGCTCACAGGCACATATATGCAAAAGCACATCTGTTCAGAGCGGCAGACATTTCTAGTCAAAGTACATGACATCAGGATTACTCACAGGCTAGCCATGTGTGTTTGACTGTGTGCGTATGCGGTGAAGTCATTCCTGCTATCAGTTCATAAGAACCATTTCCTACAAGTAGCTTGGTCTCCTGGTGCATTTGTTCCTACATGTCTTAAAATCAACACGTCCCAACAGTCTGTCTCCACGGCCAACGTAAATGTTATCCATATCGTGTGTCTGAGTGAGCGTGAGTTCAGCTGGAGGGTAGTGGTATTTATTTTAGTTATTAAATTTGAGGAAAGGAGTCGGAGCGTTCCAGAAGTGATTCCAGAAGGTGACTGCGGTGTGGACAGCAGGAAGGGTACGTTAGGATCCTGCTCCAACTCTTATTGCTTGCCTGATCTTGCTAAAATATAAAGATTTTAGTTCTTAGCTTCAGTGTTGTTGGGTTCTTGCACTTTAAATGTATTTTGGTTCATTGGTTTCTGGCTGAGAGGAAAGAGAAATCTTTTATGGAGCATGCTGTTTATAGTTGGGATGCGTGACATTGCCAAAAAACTGATATCACAATTTATTTTCCAAAATACCTTGATGACGACATCACAGACGATATTGATGTCTTATTGAGAAGTCAGAGCTTCTGTAAAATCCTTCTACTGTTTTCCCACTTCAATAAAGCCTCTCCAGTTCCATACAGCGTCACGGTATATTAACAATATTACACATATGTGTTAATATTACTGCTGCGTGTAGCAATTTACAGATAAAATGTTTCAAGTTTAGCCATTTGAACTACTTTAAAGGCAGGGTGGATGACGTTTTCCAGGAGCATTTTTTTACTATAATACTTAAAGTCTTCTTTACACCCTGATTGCTGCAAATTAATTAAATGTTCTGACAAAAAAACTAAAAAAAAAAAAACCTGTGGGGGAATAAAGGGGAAAAAAAACCCCTCCAAGAGAAATAAATTTAATGGGAAGGGGTGACGAAAGGGGCGTGAAGAGATGGAAAAAATTTTTCATAACCTCCAAACACGATCGCGGTGTGTGGGGCGCCCACTGTCTTCCCGGGGGGTCGCGGGGAGCAGTGAGCAGATCAGAGGGAGTGAGAGAAAAAGAAAAAGATCCCTGCCTCCATTATCTGCTGATTTTTCCTATAAAAAAAAAAAAGGAAGGGGGAGGAGGGAAGGGGGGGGGGGGGGAGGGGGGGGGGGAGGATAAAAAAGAAAAGATGGGGGGGAGGTAAGAAAGAAATTAAAAAGGAACTGTGCGGTGAACAGGAAGATAAAAGGAGGCACCGGGCTAGAGGTTAGGTCTGCGAAAAATCATCCATCCATCCATCCACGTTCCTGTGCCCTGAAGGCGTGGTTTCAGGGAGGTGTATATTTTTTCAAATGTAGCTTGTTCGAACCGTTTTTCCGTCCCTTCCCTACCTTTAATCATTATTTCATTTCATGTTTTACATGCTGTGCAACACAGACTGGGTATAGATGTAAAATGCAACCTGAATAACATTTACAAACATCAGCCCACGCAAGTATTTCTGTTTCTTCCTTTATCTTACTAACCCTGCATGTATGTGGAACATCCACCAGCTCATGCCTCTGTCCATCGTCTTCACATGTAGCTCCACTCTTGGACGCTTCTAACATTAACATGAACTTGTGCTGCAGTGGTGCTGCTGCGGTTAGGACTGAGTCAATGAGGGGGAAACAGATGCTGCAAGGTTGAGGTGCAATTAAATGATGTCATCGTGCCGAAAATGTGTGATCATATATTACCATGGTATTACATTTTCTACCGGTGTCAAAAAAATCTACCAGTATTATCACAAACAATACGATATTGCCCACCCCTAAAATACAGTGACATGAAGAAGAGGGATCATACTGTATGTTTTACATATAAAGACAACAAAAATGAGAGTAATTTGGTGATTATTTGGTCTTGGCTAAATACAACCTTAGATGGACAAAAGCCCATGGAATAATGTCAAATCAAACTGTAAATGGAAATTACTTGACTAATCCCAGAGGGTTATTGCAGTGTTATAATGTTGTAGGGTTAAATATCAAAGTGTCACGACACTACTAGTATGAAAAAAAAAAATGAACTGGCATGATTGGTGTGAAAGGTTTTCTAGGAGAAAGTCTCTTCTGTGTAAAAAGAATGTGACAACACAGCTTAGGTTTGCAAAGCTGCATCTGAACTAACCATGAGACCTCTAGAACAATGTCTCTCGGTCAGACCAGACCGTGGTAGAGATGTATGGTGGGGGGCGAACCCCTGCAACCCAGAATTGGATTAAACGCTACAGAAAATGAATGAATGAATGAGCATCTAAAAAACTTTTTGGTTGTTATTGTGTGACTGTGTCTTTGTCACATGGGAGCTGATTAAACAGGATGTGGAGAAGAACATGTGACAGACATCATGTTTATCAATTCCACTTTTGACTATTTGTATTACAAAACTACATCCTGATGTAACCGGCATGCAACTCCCTCTTTCATTGCTTTAATGTTCCTTTGACTGTTGCGCAGATGCAACTTTTTCCAGAGATATCTGTCACAAATAATCCATCACTGTTGCTTTCCTCAAACACTGTGATCAAAGAGAGACAACAGCAGAAGAAGTAAACTTCATCAGTGTTTGAGAGGAGATGTCAGTTCAGGCTCAGACTTTAGCTGCTGTTCTGTTACTTTTTTGTCTTAATTGTCTGGGATGATTGGATGAAAGCGCTTCAACAAACCCATTAGGAAATGAAGTACAAAAAGTTACTTTTTTTTTTTTTTTTTTTTTACATTTCTGAACATGAGTTATTGTTGGGCAATATTTGGCTTTTTCTGACTCTCCTTTGCTCTCATTCAGTGAATCATGGAAATTAAATTATACAGTCTGTTCTCGCCGGCTTCCCAGACATATTATGTAAACGTCCCTGTATTGCTGTGTCATGTTGTAATAGTTAGCCGAGAGAAGATTTAACCATTTTTAGCCAAAATATGGTTCTGTCTGGGCCTCTTCATGCAGTATAATTTAAGAAAAATGATGGGGCCAGTATGGTTTCTGTCTACATTTTTGTGCCACTTTTTCTGTGATTGACAGCTGGCATCGTCCCAGAAACAGAACCGCTGTAACCCCTGAGGATGATAAACAGAGTAATTTGTCTAAAAAGAAATGATGTACCCACAAAAAGTCTGTTTAGCTGTTTTTTCTTTGTTTCCTGGTTTCACATGACACAGGAAGCTTCTCGCTGCAGCAACTTGAGCAACTGCCTCACTTAAGGGCATATAAACTCAGCAGTTTTGTTTTTTTCCTTTGTGGGAAATTGAGTCCAGACATCTCACATCCCGTTTCTCTTACTTCTATTTTACACTTTTTCATTCCCTTCCATCCTAAATATCCTCCTCCCCTGTTCGCTTGAGTTCTGTCATTGAAGCAAAATTTAAAAAATTCAAAATTGTTTAAGTAAAATGTTGAATAGAACCAAACATGATTTGACACTTTTTCCATAGAGAATAATTGACTAAGCAAAAACGTAAAAGCCTAATTTTCTATTTCTTTTCCAGATAAGACCCAGTTGCAAGTGTACATAATCTGCTGATAACATGATAATGTGAATGTTTTTTAGCTGAATCTTTGAAACGCCCTCCTGGCTTCCTTCCTCCTTTGCTCACATCCTTCCTTGGTCTCTTTTTTGCACTTCTTTTCGGCCTTTCATTCTACCTCTCAGCTGTTCATTGTTTCTCGGTCTAGACACCAATAACACACGCAGAAACTAGAAAAGTCATCAGGACGCTCTCATCATGCATATATGTAGATGCATGCAGCATGTGTGTTCAGGGGTCAAGTTCATTGGCACTTTTAGTGTGTGTGGGGGAAGGTGTGTGCGTGTGTGTGTGTGTGTGTGTGTGTGCGTGCTTCCTGCATATGATCTGCATACGAGACATCACTCAGCTGAGGCCCTTGTAGTCTGCTGGACCCATGTTGTCCCATTAATTAGTCTGAAGTCAGAGCCAACCTTATATGTCTGCCTCACAGTGTGAATAAGTCCACACAGAGGCTGTCTGAGGACCAAGAGGCTGGCTCTATAAATAAAGCCAATGACTGTCTGACTGTCATGCGGCAAATGTGGAAAAGATTGTGTCTTGTTTTACTTTAATTAGTCTGAGAGAGAAAAGAAAATCTTTTATGACCGTCTGATCTTCTAAATACTTCAATTGTTGTCTGTTTATGTTGTTTAAATCACAGTGTCTTGTCTTCCGTTAATTAGTCTGGCACTGGGGAAGTTGCGTTTGGTTTGTCTGGCAAACTAAATCCTCATTCTAACGTTTAATTACATGTAAGGGAGAAGAAATTAAAGTGTCTAGCTTTTGCTAATTATCCCGAGGAGCCACAATTTGTCTGTCTAGTTTCACCTGCTGTTATAAAACCGATCATAATTGTGTTTAAACTGGAAAAATGTATTTTTTGCCACCAGTTTACATGTGCAAGACTCCAAGTCTTCCAAATGTCAACCCTGTCAACAATAATTTGGTAAAAAAAAAAAAAAAAAAGTCTGTTTGTATGCTGAAATTGTTGGACATGGACTTAAATGTCATTAAACACACTAGTTTATAGTAATGTTGAACCGGTAGGCTGTCATTCAGCTATGTAAAACATCAGCTGGTGAAATTACTTAGACTATTGAGACATGTTTCATAATTTAGTCACCGTTTGACTGTCTTAGTGGAGCTTCATCAGCATCTGTTATTTTCATTGGCTTTCTCAGTAGCTGCAGCCAATATCATACATCCTATAGAACATGATACTCTGGTCTAAACCAGAGAATGCCTCTGTGTAATTCCTTTGAAAAGGCCAGAGTAAACAAAAACACAATGTTTCGGTAGAAGCTGGCAGAAAGATGCATTGACCCCTTGTCAACCCACTACTTGTCTTTTAAAATGTAATTTCTTTGTCCAATTATTATTATTTTTTTGGCTTGAATTACTCTTATTTATGTATTTTTATATTTTTGTTTAATATTTATTTTTATTTGTTTAATTTGATATTAAATTTTATTATTTTTTAACGCTAGTCTGCTTTTGTTATTTTCTTTTCCTGATATTCTCCAGTATTTATTGTGTTTGTTCAATAATAAGGGGTTAAATTAATCTTCTAGCTTACACGATGGAAATTCCAGCTTGTATTTATGGGATGACTCTATCATATGAAAGTTGTGTGATTTTAGAGTTTGTGACACAAGGCGTAGCTCTCAGCAGATCTGCACATGCAGTTTGGTTTGTTTGCATGCACATAACAAATAATGTTCATTAGAATTTCAGATGTATGCATGCAAATGTTGGTTGTGTTGATGGGGGTATTTTTGCATATGAAACCAAGCTTGCTGTGCATCTGCAGGGAGGATGGGGGGTGAAGTGAGACAGTCTGGGTGTCTGGGAGTGCAAAGGTCAGGGGTCAGGTCAGTATAAGGATGGAAGGGGGGAGGATGAAACATTCATTGTCTCAGTGAAGGGGCTGGTTGTGTTTGTGTTACAGTCCTTCCACCTTTTTTTAAATAAAACAAAATATACTGAACTGCACATAATATTTTTGTTAAATATTTTCTTATTTGGATTACAAAAATATCTGATTAGCCATTTTGAAAGCAATATGCATCTGCTGCCTACACTTACTGTAATAATTTGTGGTCATGACTGCATGTTGTCAACAACTGACTATTGTAATCTTCAGTCACAAAAGTTGCTCTGCCATTTTCCTTACACACTGATATATTTAAACGCACAGATTTTGTTCATTGTGCAGACACGCAGTAACACACCATGTTGTGCTGCGATGCATCTGAGAATCAGAGATGGAGTTTTCCCACAAAGTCTGCTCTGAGACAGTCTGGGCAAATCATCAACCAGTCAGCTGGTCCTGACTGTGAGACTCAGTCTAGACAATGGACACTTTAGTCTGAGAAACACACACATACTCTCTCACTCCCCCCACACACTAACGTCAGACGCTCGTGACCGTGGGCTTGACCCCTGCTCACACACAAGCACACATGAAAAAAGGTCTATGTCTCCCTCCTTTTGCCTTCTGGCTCATAGGAAACAGCTGGGACCACATCTTTTGCATCTACAAACACACACACACACACATACACACAAATAACACAGGCTCCTCCCTTCTGTTTATATTACTGCTAATTATCATTACATATTCAAGCATTTAAAAACACAGGCTCAATGCATCAGCCAGTCTTATTATAAATGCTAACCCCAGCCCCCCTTCCCCTCGCTGTATCGCAAACACACAAACACAGAAGCACACACAGACGCGCACACACAGAGTAGATTACAGTGTGTCTAGACGAAGCAGCAGGCAAGAAAAGCACTTACACTGTATTCTACTGCACATGCACATAAAAGGTGCAGTTATAATCTTTTCAGATCAAAAAGTTGACTACTTTAAAGTGGAAATGCAACGTTCAACCAACCTAACTTTATTTACTAGACTGAGTCCTGGTCTTATCAGTAATTATATACCAAACGTGAAAAACATAAGCATATAAAAGAAAAACGTGGCAAAGTTTTATGTTTTTAGGACAAGGGTGCCGCCATCTTGCAGTTCTCCAAGCACTGATGTCACCGGGTTGGTTAGTCCTGCGGTCCTGAATGAGAGTCCTCTGGTCCGATCCACAATTATAAAGATAACAGCTGAATGACGGAGACTGGTGACCCAAAGGAGAAGAAAAGACAAAAGGGGGACCACTACTGTATTCCTGCTGGGTCTAAAAGCAAGTTTTCCAAAGTTAAGGCTGAGGACAGAGCAGTTCACAAACTTCAGCTGAACCAGAAACTGGTCCTGCTGCTGCTAGCAGCTCTGAAAAGGGAACCTCCCTGACTCCAGATCATGAGGTGAGAATTTTCTAGAGAAATTTAGAAAAATGATCAGGTGACTAGAAGTCTGGTAGCTAGAGATCTGCAGACGAAAGCCTGCAGCTGCTCTGAGTGTTTAATATCACCGTCTACAAGCTGAGCTCCACTCACCGGCGGGTCTGCGACATCAGTTTGTACCGAACATCAGTACATAGCTCTCCGCTTCTATTCGTCTTTGACCCGATTATTAAACACGTCAAACGGCAACACTTATAAATCCTCTCCACAGCCTGATGAAGAACAGAACAGCTCTGGAGCAGGTTGATCTGAAATGACCGTCATAAAAACTTTCTAACCAGAACTCCCCGTTTTCAATGGCGGGTCCGGTTCTACCAAACACCGCGCTCTCCCTCATCATCCTGCAGCCTGGATGCTTTGCATCTTTCCCATTGTATCCCTCTCGCTATAGCATTTATTTTATTTTACATTAAACCATCGGTTACTACCGATTACTACCTATGAGCAGCTGTAGCTCAGGTGGAAGAGCAGTCGTCTTTCAACCGGAGGGTCGGGGGATCGATTCCAGGCTTCCCCAGACTACATGCCGAAGTGTCCTTGGGCAAGATACTGAACCCCAAGTTACCTCCCGGCAACTATGATTGTGTGTGTGACTGGGTGAATGTGATATGTAGTGTAAAGCGCTTTGAGCGGTTAGTATGACTGGAAAAGCGCTATATAAGTACAGTCCATTTACCGTTAGCTTAGTTAGCCTACTGTTAGCTTAGTTAGCTTACCTGCTGGTTACCAGACGTGCCCATGTCTCTGCTCGGATCTCCTTCAGGGACGGCACCACCTCCAAAACGTCCACCTCCCGGTACAATTCATCCATACGTGCAATCCAAATTGTTATTCAAAATGCTCCACGTATGACCTGGTCCATGTGGACCTCCTGACAGCAGACAGCCTCCAGCATCGCTGAACTGCAGCCACTCCTACAGGTGCTGCCAACCTGCCCCTCCAGACACCAGCGCCGGTGTCTCGTCCTCTGTCCTCAGTCACACAGTGCAATGGCTGGAAAGCATTGCACAGGATCTGGATGCTGGACTGGCCTCACAGCTTTGCTTTCCATCATATTAATCCTCTAAAATGTGTTCCGGGTTGTTAACTATAGTGCAGCGTAGCTGCTGATTCCTGTTGATTTAATGCAGTCAGAGCGCAAACCAACCCGGTGACATCAGAGTACTCCAAAATGGCGGCGCTCTTGTCCTAAAAACATAAAACTTTGCAACGTTTTTCTTTTATATGCTTCTATTTTTCATGTTTGGTATATAATTATTAATAAGACCAGGACTCAGTATAGTAAATAAAGTTAGGTTGGTTGACCGTTGCATTTCAACTTTAAAGTAGTCAACTTTTTGATCTGAAAAGATTATAACTGCACCTTTTAAGCCCATGTGCACGTCAGAACAAAACTATACGACAGTCGTTCTGGTAACTGAATTATCCGTACTTTCCATGGGTCTTGGACTGCAAGCAAGACAACATCACTACATCAAGTTATCTCCATCTGATAATGCTGTCTTGCTCCAAACAGACCCACTGGCATCCTGTAAAGCAGCTTGATGCGAGGCTATCCCATAAAATGTTCTCATGTTTTACTTTTGGTCGGTCAAACGTGCACCTTGAAAACTTGCATGGCAGGTTCAGACTTGTTGGAGTTACGCCATATTATCCATATCTCATTGCTGACGCTGACTGCAGAAGGGAAAGGGGCCTTTAATTGCTGTGGATGGTAAGAAAGATAAGTCTGTAGACTTGTAATGAACAACCTTATTTGGATGAGAGCTGTTCATATGCAGACACTGCAAGTTCTTGATGCATTTTAACCATCTTTTTATTGTTATTATTATCATTAGGGATGTTCGATATTGGCTTTTTAACCGATATCTGATATTGTTCAACTCTTACGCTCCGATATGTGATTTCAACCGATACCATAAATGCAAAGATCTGTGAGGTTGTAACTCTCACATTTTGAGAGATACAACTATACTCTGCCCTGAGAGCAAAGATCCCAAAATAGCTCAGCCAGAGGAGTTCATTTTGGACATCTGGCTTCCATATATCAGATACTAGCAGGTATTAGCCAACATGTGGCTAATTCTAATGTTTCTGACAACTTGGTAACTTAACCAACAACTCAAAATCAGACATATTATAAGCAGCTTCAAAGCAAGTCAGTCTGTAACAGCAGCAGCCGTAGTCACACGACTCTAAAAGGAATGCTGGGATATGAAGTTCTTCCAAGATAACAGGGACTTTTGTACATGCTGGACCGCTGCTAATGGAACAAGATCTTGCAAGACTTCGTTGTTCCGTAACGGAATCTCGCGAGATTTTGTTTTTTAAAATATTGGTCTAAAAAGCAATACTGATATTTTTCCAATATCACATTTTAATGCCAATATCGGCTGATAATATCATTTGGACAGTAATATCGGACATTCCTAATTATTATCATTATTCTATTCTATTCTATTCTAGCCTGGTACACCAGCCAGACCAACGCCATGTATGAGATACACGGCGAGTCAGTCTGGGTTTTCTCCATTGGGAAGTGATTTCCACTCCGGTAAAAAATGGACCGGACCAATCACAGAGCGGGAGGTGGGACTTTACAACACGTCTTTTTTGGCGACTCGGTTCTCTAACATAAACAGTCAGAAAGCGGCTGCAGAGGAGCGACTATATAATGATGCCCTTTCCGATGTCTTAATCTGCCGCGAATGTCCTTAAACCTGCAACAAGTTGCCGTCCTGAAGGCTTTCCTCCATGTTTTCCTCTTACAAAAAGACATTTGCATCATGGTAACTACTCTGGTAATAAATAGTCCACGCTTCTTACTGATCAATGGGTTCTTTATTCCATTAAACCACGAAACACTGTGAAAACGTGTTCGCCTGGTAGACAGCAGTAGAATTATTAACAGGAACGTAAAACTCCTCCGATGTCTCCACCATTGTTTCTGCTCTGTTTTGGTGCTTAACTAACAGCTTCCGGGTCATAGTCACATCACATGTGACACAAACGCTTTCTCATATTAGCAGTTCAGCAAAAAACAATGCTTACATGTCACAGAGTATTTATAATAATAAAACCAAACATTCTATGTTAATATAGACAAGAAGATTACATTAAATAGAGAGGGAAGAACAATGTGTAAACGCTGACTTCCGGCGTCGCCATAGCAACATAGCAACAGAGTGCCGAACTATCAGGCCACCAGCTACAGTCACTTCTGTGTTTCTTTGATTGGTTCTCTCTGGTTCACTTTCCTCCTGTTAGTCCCGCCTCTCGTCTCCCTTTGGAAATCAGCCTCCAGCGGAGGAACCCAGACTGACTTGCCGTGTATCTCATACGTGGTGTTGGTCAGGCTGGTGTACCAGGCTAATTCTATTCTATCATAAATTTGCAACACAAATACAACCCATAGCAAATAGCATTGACAGATTAACAAAATAAGTCCCTTCAAAATTCCCAGGAGTGACTTGAGCGCTAAATAAATCAATAACAATAGATACATTAAGAATAATGTTATAGAGCAGATGCATAAATAATAGTAAACAATAAAAAATATTTTTTTATGGTAAAATCAAGAGAGTTTTTTTTTTTTTTTTTTTCTTTTTTTTAGACTGGAGGTTATTTGTTTCAAATTTGCCATGGGGTTGAATATAAGACAAAAGTTTAAATCTTTGAATGCCTGTTGATTTTAACATTAGAAATACATTAGTAGCTAGTAGGGCTGGGTTAAACGATTATTTTTTAAACGATTAATCTATCGATTATTTTTTCGATGCATCGATTAATCTAGCGATTCACTTTTTAGTTCGATTCGATTCGATTATCGATTATCTCCTCATAAATTGACAGACAGCAATTTATATATGCTGATATAGATATCTAAAATGTAAAAAAGAGCATGAATAAAAGGCAGTGGGCACCAGCAGCCTGTCATGGACTTTTTCATGAACCAACAGAATGTAAAATGTATGTTGAAAACACAGCAGACTGAAAAACAGGCTTTTAATTCTTTCCATTTACATGAAAATAATTTTTAAAAGGTCATTATTGAAATAAATTGGTCATGTAAACTTGGAGGATTTAAGATGAGACAGATATTATTTTCCAACAAAAGATAATGAAGATAATTAAACATTCAGAGTTGAACATTATATTGAACATGGGTCTGCCTTCCAGAAAAAGTGCATCTTCATCTTCATTCTGTTAATGCTTAATACGGGTGCCAATCACTTGGAAATTAAATTAAAAATGCTTTATTTATCCCAGAAGTGATTTCGATACTATTACCAACAGATGAAACACTAACATGAGGTTGAGAACGTGACTTTAACTATATACAGTCAGAGACGAGACAGGTCCCGACATCAGCTGCAGTTCACACCCACGGCCAGCAGATGGAGCTCGTGCCTCATGCTGACCGTCTCAAACAGGCCTGACGTGTCTGAAGACATGGCGTCCATCTCACGGAAGTTGTTTCATGTCTCATCAGGCTTCGGATTCGCCATCCCTAATATATAGTTATACCTTCGATAAACGAGTGTGGGCCTTCACTGCCTTACACTTTGGAAACTTGGAAGAGCCACTCGCGGAGATCGCGCCGCCATCTTTGTTTTGGTCTGATGACGCATCGGTACGCATATTTTGCGTCGACGTATTTTTTGCGTCGACGTAATCGGTTACGTCGACGAATCGTCCCAGCCCTAGTAGCTAGCAAACACAAGATGATACTAAACGTTACAGTTAGGCATGCCATAACCCTGTTATTTATAATAACACTGTCTATAAGAAGGATATCCCAGCTGCCTACGGATACCTGTTTGATTAAAAAAGGTGGAGTATCTGGGATTTAGGTCGAGCTAAAGTTTGTGCACACATCACTCGTGCCGCATTTCAGGTCGACGCAAGCCGCTCCGAAACCACCCCTACCAGCAGGTCTGAGAGCAGGCGAGTTAGGTCGACTACAAGTGCAGGTAGCGTGTTCACACAGAACCAGTCGCACCTTGTTCGGTACCAAAACCCAGTTAGGTCCACCTTAATGGGTTCTGTGTGAAAACGACTTAAAACTATTTTCTCTGCTTGTTTGCATTCTTTCTGTCCATTAACCTTCCCGAGTCCTTCAGTTAACATAAGTGATGATGATGTTAAACAGAATAGTTGACAAGTCATTCTCAGCTATAAACCTAAGCACAGGGATATAGAATAGAAGAAGAGATGTTTATTTGAGTGTCATACACTTGCGTGCCCAGCCCATGTGGGCTTATATGACACTGATACCTTTAAAACATAACAAGAAGACAAAGGAAGATGCCCAACATACAAAATAACAATTATACAACTTCAGGATACAAAGAGTTCTGTCTGAGCTTCCATGCCTTTTCCAAATATTTTACCAAACTGTATATTTCATTTTCAAATAGCCAACTCAACATTTCACCATCAGTCATCCAAAACAAATCAGGCTTTTTACACTGAATTTTCTCGAACAAAACACTTCGGAGGTCATAATATGAAGGACACTAAAACAAGAAGGGATAAAACAACAGGCACATTATCTTTATGAATATGCAACCACTAAGTCATGCGAACACATTGAAATGCACCAGATTCAGATGGGCTAAAAGATTTTGCTCTTCCAGCTCTCATTCAGTGTTTCCTTTCCCCTGCAACATGTCATTCCACTGGCTTTGTCACAGCCATGTTTGGGTTTCTGCAGACATTTGTTTTGTCTGGCGGAGAGGTTATCTGTGCCTCACAAACACACAGACACAAAAGCAAAGGCAAGTTGATTCCTGTGGAGGATGCAGTGAGGATATGGGCTGATTTGAGCCCAGTCTTTCTCAGAGAAAGGATCTTTTCAAAGCTGGGCGCTTTAAATGTTTTAGTGTTTGCCACCAAGTCACTCTGAAGCAGGTGAGGCTTATTGCATAACAGCGAATGACTGATGAAGAGGAAGCATTCTCATGCTTGTATTGTTAGTCTACAGTTTATAAAGAGAATAAGGTGGGGATGGTGGCGGATTATATGCATAATTGTATGAAGTGCAGCATGCCAAAGAAATGATTATTGCACCACTTTTGCAGAAGTGTAACTTGGCCTAATCCTGTTTGGGTTGTGACAATTAGACATGAGCCAACTTCCACTTGCAACACATCGCCACACATTACTGCCACTGTGAATTGTGAGCAGTTAGTTGTGTTAAATATTATTATTGTTCATTGCATGATTTGAGAGGTTTATTTTTTGATACTCCTTGGTTTGCTGGTCCCCAGGGTGGGAATAATCTGCTGTTGTTTATCTGCTGATGAGTCTAAGAATGAATCACTGAGGGGCAGCTTATGTTTTTATACTAACGAAGAAAACAGGATGCTTATGGGGTTTTTTCATTACTTATTTGAGTGCAGCTGCAAACAGTGGTTTTGGTTGTTCCTGAAATAGACAAAAATGGATTAAAATCTGAATGCACTGCAGCAAAAATCTCAGTGAAACAAAAAAGAAAACTACAGCACTTTTTTTTTTTTTTTTTAGAATTAAGTCCTTGGCGTCTGATGTGGTGACAAACCACCTCTGGCTTTTCTAATTTTATTTCTTTTAATTTGAAATTAATTTAATTTATTGGTTATTATTACTCTTATCCATTTAGTTATGGATTATTTATATTTGCTAATTATTTACTGTTTATTATTTGTTATTTAACTGTGCTTTTTTAAAATGTAACTTTTTTTTTTCTCTTTGTTGCTTTTCACTTAAACCCCCCAATTTTTCTTTTAGTTTTTACATAATCACAAGTGCACAGAGGCATGAAGGGGTTACTAAAGCATGATTGTAACTCAAATCAACTTGATTGATATTAGGCCTTTATTAGACCCTAGTCTTTTTTTTGTGTGTGTATTTCTGGTTGTTATTGGAGTGACTTGTCATATTTTTCTACACTAACCTGTTTGAAATCTGTGTCAGTGCTCATAAACCTTATGACTTGTTTCCACATACGTGTGCTCATGTGAGTCAGCCTGAAATCCATTCATTCCAACAGGAATCCTTGTAATCTCTGACAGATGTCCAAACAATCCCTTTTCCCTTTTTCCCTCTGCAAAATTTTCCTTCACATTGCAAACTTTGAACTTTCGTGGTGGATTTCGGACACAGACAGTGGTTTGTGGCAGGAACTTAGATAAAATTAGCAGCAAACACGTTGCAGCTTGTAACACAGTTCGCATTTCCAGTGTTGAATTAAAATCCATTCTGTATTTAACTAGATATAAACCCTGCTGTTCCCACCTGAGCTGTACTGCAAAGGATGTCACCGCATAGCATGTGAAACAGAGCAGTCGGAACCGGTTCTGAATAAATGGATCATATGTCAATGTGTCACTGTTAATTATAATAATGTGTAGAATACTTCATCTTGTTTAAAAAATAGTCGACAAACAGGCTGATTGTTTCATTGAACTGGTAAGATAAAACTCTAACTCTATTTCTTATCTCTGGTATGCAAATGATTTGAATGAAATGAGTAATTACACTTAACGATCTCTCAGTCTGTTGTAATAACACGTGTATCTAGTTGAAAAATTAAGTTGTATAAAACTCAGTGCTTTGCATACCTTTACTTCATTCAGTCGGTGAGTGTATCAGCAGTTTGGTTCTGAAAGTACTGTGCAGTGGGTTTATCACTGCGGTTGAAACAATTTCTCAAGGATCTAAAATGGGCTTAAAACCTCTAAAGATGCAAAACGTGATCATTTTTATCAGATTCAGCATTAGAAACAGCCTCTGCCCACGTCATGTAGTTATTTGATTGGTTATTCCTATAGAAATACTTTTCTTTAGCTGTTTTCAGACGGATTTACATAGATTTATTCAGGAATCCAAATCTGCACAACCTCTTTTAAGACTCTTTTTGAATTTTAAATTGATTTGATTTTAAATCATGCTTTTATTCTTTTTTATTCCAGTCCTCAGGACCCACTGCCCTGCATAGCTTCGATGTGTTCCTACTTCAACTCACCTGATTCAGATGAATGAACTTCCTCATCAAGTTCTTTCCAGTGTGTTAACGAGCCATTCATTTGATTCAGGTGTGTGGAAGCAGGGTTGCCTAGAAGTTATGCAGGGCAGCGGGTCCTGAGGACTGGAATAGAGAAACACTGGACTAGAGGCAAGATTAAGAAATGAAACTCGCGACTGACGCTACTGGCGCTTCAGGTAACTGCAGCCACGAGCCAAGCCGTCATGGGAGCGTCCACAAACTGAAGCTATAATGTTGTTTACTACGCTTTTTTGTTGTAGTTCCACTTTTTAGTGTCTTTCAGTTGATCTGGATCGTTTGCTGACGGCAGAAGAATCCATAACTATCGCTCACAGTGTTTGAATTTATCGCAACCGTCTTCCTCCTGTATCAAAACTGTCAGGGATGCAGATGCATCGTTATTTGACGTCACATCCGCAGGGCAGCGCGGGAAATTTCGGCCACTGAATTGCAGCACTTTCTGCAGCACACAGCCTGTTCAAAGCAACAGAGAGACATGGGTGGGCTCGTTCATTTTGGTTTTTAACGCTTCACCACCCATTAGCATAAAAAAAAACTGGACATGTTTGTTTATTCTTTCGTAATTCCTGCCTCTAGTCCCTTTAAGTGAAAACTGCTTGTTGAATCTTCTGACACACACTTTAAACACTGAACCGGTTGATGTACATATACAGTAAGTCATTAGCACCACTCAGAACGTCGACTTTGTAGATATTTATAAAACTCTGACCACAGATAAATGTGCTTTCAGTCCGTTAGTGTGTTCTGTTGATGTAGAACAGATTTTCCCAGAAACACAAACACAGCGTCAGACATTGTTGTGTCTAGCCAGGTGTGCGCGCGTGTGTGTGTGTGCATGCAAAGACCGGCTGAGCTGGTTTTAGTTTGGCAGCTAAACACACTGTTTGGAGAGGGACTATGTGTCTGACTCAGCACACACACACACACACACATCTTGCTCTTTTTGTAAACTTCATCTGACACTAATTACACATTGCAACAACTTTAACCCTAACACACACACTCCACACCTGCAGTATAAAAATAACACACTTATCCTTGAATATTTTAGACTAAATTAAGGTTGATGAGCAAACCTTCTCACTTATCTAATAATTGTCTTCTTTAAATGAGTAAAAGTGACGTTTATATTCTTTTATTTATTCTTCTGTGTTGCACAAACATTAGCTGATTTCCAGATGACTTTACTTCAGCAACAATTATACAATTATTTTCATTAATCTGAAATGGGGTCAGATGTTTTGAAACCATTTACTGAATTACACATTTCATGACTTTCTCATTAAAGTATGCACATATGGAACAACCACCAGTTTTGTGTAACCAAATGTTCATCCAGCCCAAACTCCAGTCTTTAAGTTTGCATTTATTTAAAAAAACAAACAATAAGAAACAAAAACAATGTATAATACAATTAATGATAACCAAGACAATATCAGCCCTGGATGGGAAATAACTCATTAATTAGTATGTTCCAACTTTGCTAAAACTGTCACGGAAATCTCACCCGAAGTACTTTTTTGAAGAGTAATAAATATGTAAAAGGTCCAGCTGCACAGACAGAAGAATGTACTGCTTTTGCCCTTGTTACAGCAGGAGAATTAATAACCTTCTGTATTGTTTTGGTTACTGATCACAGACACATAACACCACCACAATTATGAGCAAACAATTTGAGAAAATCATTCGGATATGATTGTTTGCTGCTGCTTTAAAACAGACGACATGTACTTATAACAGTGTACTGAAGCAGTAATGAAAGAGACTGACCTGATGCACTCTGAATGTTCTCATATGTGTGCATGAACACCAAGAGCACACTGTTAATGATTATTATGTCTGGTGTCACATTGGATCAGAGCCACGCGACCTGCCCTCAGACTTCCACCTCTCTTTCACATTCAAATTAAAAGTGTGTGCTTGTGAACGAAGGTCTAACTCTGTGTGTGTGTGTGTGTGTGTGTGTGTGGGGGGTGTGTGTGTGTGTGTGAGTGGGTGTGTGTGCGGGGGTGCGAGACGACAAGGGTAGTCTAACTCCTTCTGGCTAGAATTAAAATGAGCATTACACACACACATACACACACAGAGCCAGACAAGCAGCTGATAATGAGGTTTGATTTTCATATGTTTCAGACAGAATGCTTGGCAGGTCAGCTACCACTGTGCAAATGTGTGTGTGCGCGTGTGTGTGTCAGGGCCAGTGTAAATGAGTGTAAATGCTATCCTTCTTTACATACTCCCTTTTTCTATTGTTAACATCAATGACTGTGTATCCAGTACAACACCAGGTGCATCACTCCCTTTTGTCTGTGTTTTGTCTCAGTTCAGCATCAGTGCAGCCGACTGTCAGACGGCAGCGCTGGGCTAAACATTTCAACTTCCAAGGTATTTGTGAAAATAACTTCTCTGCACACTCAAAAATAGAGGTACCAATTTGTACTTAAAAGGGTACAAAACTTGTTGCTGGGGGTGTTCCTTTTTGAAAGACATTTCTGTACCCTTCGGTCCTGGTCCATTTTTGTACCTTATCAAGCTGTATGAGTTAATAAAGTACAATTAAACCAATTAAAAATGATGAATAAAAGTAAAAAAAATAGAGATTATGAAAACAATCAAAGATGCTAATAATACATGAATAATTATTATAAAAATATTAGGCCAAACACATATATAATTATACATATAATTATTACCATGATTATTATGAAAATCATAATATAATAACTATAATTATACTTGTTGATTATACAGGTTGAAATGGTACAAATTTCTTCTTTATGTTACTTTGGACCCTTTTTTATAGTATATAGGTACACTTATGGCCTTATAAAGACAAAAATTGTACTTTTGAGAGAACATTTGTAAAAAAAAATGTACCTACAGGTACAGAAATGTTCCTGTCTCGTACCTCTATTTTTGAGTGTGTAGGGGTTAATGTGTCACTGTGTTGTGACTGAATGTGGTCTCAGACGGACACTTACACTCCTCATAATTCTTTTCCCGGTATTTTAGCACTCGTGTCTCATCATGTTTAATTTCTGGAGAAATGACATTTACTGAATCAGCACAAAATCCCAACAACAGAAGATGACAGTCATTTCCTCTGTTTTCTTTTTTCTTTTCTTTTTTTCAAATTTGCGTGGTGTATTACTTGTTTTAAAGCTATATTTAGATAATAATGACCTTTTATGGGCAGATCAAATGATAAACAAATAATAAAAAAGCCTGGATTTTGAAATTAAGATAGTTAAACACTAACATTTGTTATAAATAAAGCTGATAGCATCACCCATGACACAAGCAGCATGAGGATAATTCAAACTGGACCTTTGAACCCTTCTCCACCACCAACTCCAGCAAGTGAAAAGATAAAGAAATGTAGAGGCGAGTGGGTGGTGTGGCGGAGCAATAATTAGCAAAGTTGCCTTTCTGTATGCAGTTAGTTTTTCCTCTCCATTCCTGCGTGGGTTCTTTCTTTCCACAGTCCAAAGTCACACTGTGTGGTTGATGAGTGATTGTTAAGAAGCTGTAGGTGTGAGTGTCTGTGTTGTCTCCCAACATCAGCTGGTAATGAACTCCATCCAAATACAGCCATGAACAGGATAAAACAGGTTTGGAAGATGGATGGATGTGTGTAAGAGGCCAGTGTAAACTTTTATGAAATCAGCGGTTTATCCACATTGTTTCAGCCAGTTGGACGTGTTGCTCACAAAAACAGTGATTCATCATTGTGTGATTGGAGTTGGAGTGACGGACCTGTTCCCATAGCTGCTCATCTGGGTTGTGTTGTGGAAGATTCTCCAATGGCTTTTTGTTATTTTAAGACACAGCGATAGATGCGCCTTTCCACAGGAAGTAATACCTGTTGGCTGCAGCAGGTTGAGTTATGAGAGCACCAATTCTTTTGTTTTTGATTGAAAATTGAGTTGGTAATTGTCACTCACAAAAACAGAAGAGCATTCTAGGTCAGGTCTGTGCTGAAATTTTTCCTTTCAGTTATAACACTTTCAGATACTGTTCATCTGGTAGAGATAGAGACCTGATACTTCTTTACTCGTCCAGTTTCCTCATCTTTTTTTTTTTTTTTTTTGGACGTCTTTATCTAAAATAATGAAAACAAAATTACACATCTATGTGGCTGGATGACAGTAACAAAGTTTCCAAGGATCCAAATCAAAACTTGTTCTTGATTGAATTATCTGTTTTGTGCTGATATAAAACTAGTTCATGACTCGATTTTGGTGCCATGAGTGGATCAGTGTTAACTAGGGCTGCATGATATTAGCAAAATTTGCAATATGCGATACCACTGTTGAGACTTGAGACTTATAATGATGATATGATAAAATACTTGGATAGGCAGTGTCTTTCAGACACCGGGTTGTTGGGAGCCTCAAGACTTATACACAGTGCTGTATGGAACAGACAAATCCATACAAAATACAAGGTTGCTGTGTCCTTCTATTCACATATTTCACAAAGTGAGATTGTACTTGTGTTGATATGTGTCTGTTGTGTGTGTAGTTGAATCTGTATATACGCAAGTGTTATGGCTTAAAGCTCAAAGTAAAGTGTGTGAGTGTAAGTGCTGCTGTTGAAGGACAGCACTGGACTAAATGTTTAAACACTTTTCAAACATTTAATTACAAGTAACCCATTGATTCCACAAACTCCTGGCGGCTTGCTCTCCTTCGTCATCACGCCTCAGTGAGGAAGCGGTCAAATGTGCGATCAGCCAGACTTCTAAAAAGATTGTGTAGTAAAAAGGTGAAGGGGTCAGAGGTCACTGCACCCTGGCTGAGCTGATGAGAGTCAGCACCGTGCTCTGTGTTTCATGGCCAGGACACTCAGTCTGTGACCTACTCTTGGTTCAAGTTAGCATAGCTAGTAGTCCAGATGGGATTCACAGTTTAACATGGGAGTTCCCTGGATTAGCGCACTATATTTAGACTAATGCTCCTCTGACTCTCCTGCACTATTTGTTCTACTTTCTGCCACTCCAGCACTCCATGCTGCTGTTCCTCATCACTTATGTCAGTTCTCTATCCTCGCCTTTCTCTGTCTCACTTTTACTTTTCTAAGTTTCTGTCAAACAAAATAAACAAATCATATTTCACTTTTATCTTCTATTCTTGATGTTTTTTCTTCCTCTGTTTTTTATATTTAAGTTACAATTTACATAAAGTGATCTGAACTTCTGTTCATGACAGACATGCTTTGCACCTCTACTGAAGTGTGTTTGGTTTCAGTAAAACGTGACCACCTCAACCCGAACGAGACGTGTTGAGAGTGACGTTTCCTTTTTCAGACCGATGAGGGATGAGAATTAGGAAGGAGATGAGTGAAAAATGAGACGGGATGATAACCGAGCCCCTACTTGACACAGACACATGCTCACACACACAGTTTTTCCCATTATTGAAACCAGCAGTGAGAGTTTTGCCGACCAAAGTTCCCACACTTGTTGGCTGCGCCGTCACCGTGGTCTCCAAAGTCAATGGAGTGTGTGTTTGTGTGGACTTGCTTTTCTGAGTGTTTGTTGCACCCCATTACGCCCCCGTAGCCTTTCTCATGGAAATTGGCAGGCACATTGTGTGAACCTATGACCTATAAGTCTCTCTTTCTCACACACACATATACACACATGATCACACACACTAACACACACACACACAGCTGTCTGTGCTATTTCTGACTACCCAGACTGTCGAGTCATCTGAGGACTGGGAAAGGGCAGAAGAATTAGCTCCTCTCCCACTGTTCCTACTTCTTTCCTCGTCTCCACTCTTTAATTTTGGTTTTACTCTTTTCCTCCCTCATCTCCTCCTTTTCTTCCTTTTAGCTCCACAACAAATGCTTTCCTCTTTCTTGCTGACATAATTTCCCCAGTTCCTTCCTTTTCCTTATCCTTTCCTCCATCTTACCGTTCCTGCTCTTTCTCCTTAGCAACCCTCTCCCTATCATACTATCTTCCTCTATCTATCCTTCTCTTTTTCTTCTCTACCACCTCTCCCCTGCCCTCCCCCTCCTTCTCCTCTCTCTCCCTGCCCTCCCAGAGCCATCTGACTCGGCAATGACCGCCTGTGACCTTTTACTGAATGCAGAAGGAGGAGGCAGATAGAGGGAGGGCGGGCAGCGAATGACAAATGAGCTAATTGCTTTAGATTAACCATGGAGTGTCTGCCTGCCTGCCAGGCCTGCAGCCTCCTCCTGTCTAGACGCCACAGAGGGAGGGAAGAGATCAGCAGCCTCTCTCATGCAACATAACCAACAAGTCAAAATGTTTCACTAAGTTTTTGTTGCTGTTTTATTCCGAGCATCACAAATCAATTCAGAAATAACTGGAAGTGCTGATAAATCAGATATGGACGGTAATCTGCCCCTCGTATTGAATCCGGTGATAATTTTTCATCATGAAAAATATATCAGAGCAAGTCCTGAATTTCTCATAATGCAATCTGGTGAAATATTTTACAGTTTCTGCCACTGCTACAACCAATGTAAAACCGAATATGTAATCTGTGACAATAAACTTTCTCTGTTGCTGTTTTTGAATTGGCTTTTCAAAATGGGACTAAAAAAAGGATGGATAGAATTTATTAGAATTATTTTGTGATAAAGTACCAAAATGTATACAAGACGTGTGGCATTTAAATACACAGACACTGCCGCGTGCACCACCTTGCCCTGCTGCAAAAAATGCTTCTCAATAAGTTTAAAATTACCGGTTCAGTTGTTCAGTACACATAAAAACACACTGATTTTAAAACGATTAATTGTTCAACCGTTATGTGATCGTGCAATTATTTGTTTTAATGTTAGCTTTATGATTGACCAGTGACTTAAACAGGATGTATCCTGCCCTCTGTCCAGTCTCTACTGGAATTTATCTCTGGAAACTTTAAAAAAAATAGAAAATAACGTTTGCTAGCATATGTTAGTTTGTGTAAGGATATATGAAATCTACATCATGATCTTTCCTAAGCCCAAGCTCAGGCCTACAGCAAACGGTGGCAGGAAACGAAAGCTGTCAGAAAAAATATAAAGGAAATATTGATATCACACAAATTCAAAAGAAAATACAAAACTACCATGCCACCAATGCAGTCTCCAAATTTGTGATCTTCACAGACAGAAACTTGCTGGAGTTTAATAGAAAAGAAAAGCTTTTGTTGGATTAGTCATATGTCTTTCATATACTTGGGTTTAAATGAGCTGTGACACATTTTAATAAGACAGGGTTGAGTAAATGTTTAATGGAAACCTCAAAGCATCTCCCATCACTAGTAAATCCAAGAATACCATTATAATTGCAACATAAAGACTCATAGAACCCACTGCATACGACATTAAAGGAAGATGATGCTGAACGCATTTGAAAGTATTACAATTTGTTTATTTTGATAAATGGGCCTAACAACACTGGTTTGTTGATGTGCAGATGCTGCAGTTTTCCCCATATACTCTCTCCCCATCATTTATCCTTTTCCTCTCCTCTCAATTTAGCAGATTTTAACAAACAAAAACAAAAGCTAACTTGGCAACAATGGCAGCAGGCACAGGGGATGGGAAAGTTCCTCACATGTCAGTAATCCCATCTCAGCATGCGGCTCGCTGTGATGTTCCTTCATATTCTCTATTCAAAGAGAAAGGAAAGGTAGGACTAAAGGAGGAACCAAAGGAGAGGAGAAGTGAAAGGACATGCTGTGGCTAACAAACAACAACAAACATGAACAGACTAAAATAGTTGTTTGTCAGCAGTTGCACTGCCTATTAGAAAGAGCTGTTGTTTTTGTAAAAGCAAAAGGAACAGAGAGACACTTAAACATAGCACAGTGCCAGTCTCACCATCTGTGTGAAGCCACCCAGACTGTGTGTGTGTGTGTGTGAGTGTGTGTGAGTGGGCCCAATGCCTGCGCACAGCTTGTTCTGTCAGCCAGTGCTAAACTCCCACAAATTCTTCTTTCCTTTCCTTTCCTTTCCTTTCCTTTCCTTTCCTTTCCTTTCCTTTCCTTTCCTTTCCTTTCCTTTCCTTTCCTTTCCTTTCCTTTCCTCACTGGTTTACAGTTACTAAACATGCTACAGTCTTCTAACATAGAGCACTTTGCACAGCCTTGAACTACTGCTTCGTTTCTTCATATGTTTCCAGGAAGTAGGTGCAGGATTTTACCTAAAAATGTGCAAAAGTAAATATTAATTCACTACATAAGGCGAAAACAGAGTTTGCACTATTCTAATGAGCTGAGAAAGTCAACATTTGGTTTGGCCACCTCAACATAACGTGAACCAGGACAAGCTTTCTTGTAATTTCTTTCAGGAATAGCGCTCCAGGACTTTTCAAAGCTCCATCAATATGATCCTCACTGCCTCACGGATGTTGAGGTCCAGGCTCTGGGGAGGATTCATGGCTCCATCAGACCCGTTGCCACCGGTTTTCAGTCCAGTTCTTGTGTTATTTGGCATATCAGCTTTTTCTCCCTGTTCTCTTTACTTGATTCTTTAATGGCTCATTTGTTTTTACAATTCTAAGAAAATAAAATAAAAATTGTTAAAAAATAAATAAATAAGAAGAATTAAATAAATTACAAATTCGTAATAAATGAATAAATCCATGATAACTGATAAAGAGAAATATTTGATAGAATAAACAGATAATAGGTAAAAATAAATAAATTAATTGAATAATTAATTATTGAAAAATAGATTACTTTTTTTTAATTAAGTTATTTGTAGCAAATTTGCAACAACAGGCATTAAGGGGTTAAGAATGGCTCTTTGCAGCCTTCTTTCCTGGAGTCTGTTTTGGAGGCTTCAGCCACCAGTAGATGAATCAGCTGAAGGTCCAGATATCTGTCAGGTCTTTGCTGGATTACAGCTTATCCTAGCTGCCATGAGACGAGAGGTGAAAGGTCACCAAATCATCACAGGGCCAACCGAGAGACTGTAAACTGACCTTAGGCCAGTGGTTCTCAAACTGGGGGGGCTCAGGGCTCTGTCAGGGGGGGCCCAGCCAGGCCTATAGTTTTTGTACTTCTAACAAAAAATGGGCATTTTCTTTAAAGTACTAATGAACAAATGATGATGACTCATTCAGGAAGATAAAAACTCCACACAGAACTACCTCAGTTGAAATTTGAGATTAACATTTTGTCATCTTTGGACTTAGAGTGGTGGAGAGGACAAGAAAGTGGGAAAAGACAGTGGCATAACATGAAAAGCCCCCCTCCAGGCCAGGCTAACTGCACTACTGCAGTGAAGACCTACACCCTTCACACACGGGGGCGCCTGCTCAACCAGCTGGGCCACCCAGCACCCTGAAGTGTCTTTGTCATGCTTCAGTGAGTCATAGGTCAGAGTAAAGTGGCCTTCCAAAGAGAAAAAGCAGAAAATGTCTGAAGAGAAACTTTCAAAGACATTCAGAAAGTCTGGAAAACTATTGCTCAAGACCACTCAAAGAGACGGCAACAAAGTCTGGCTCCTTGGAAGTAAAATATGACTTTCCTCAGCGGAACTTAACCAGGTCCAAGGTAGTTTCCCTGTCAGTGGTACAAACGTGAAATGACTAAATGCGTCTTCTCAGGAGAATTTATCGTTCAAATCTCTTCTTATAATTGTTTTACACTGTCATAAAGAATGTTTTAATCATCGGTGGAGCACTTGTAAGAGTTTTGAATGCTCCAGTGTTTAAATGTCCCAATAAGCTCCCCCACCCCTCCATTCCCCGTCTCTGTCTCTCATTATTATTCTGTCCATCCCTCTGACCCATCTGTCTCTCCCAGACGCTCCCACCACTCCCCCCTCCCTCTGTCTCTTTCTCCCCCTCCTCTCCTCCTCCCCCTTCACATTGACCCCTTTTGTTCACGGCTATTGAGTGGTGGGGGATGCAGGAAGGGTCTGGTCAGCTGTTTCCTCAGTATGTGTGTATGTCTGGACAGTGTGGGAATGTGTGTGAGAAAAAGTTGCAGACAAAGCTCGGTGCAGGCTCAGAGTGCGTGTGTCGCCCGGTGAGGACACACACACGGTGTGGGAGCATCTACAGGACATGTAGTCTGGGCTTTGACGGCAGAGGGAAGTTTTCTTTTAGTTTCTTTTCTTTTGGTTCTTTTGGGTTGTGTTTTCGTTGGTCACCTTCGCCTTAGGGGATCTTGGGGTTTTAATCACTGGAGTACAAACGTTCAGAGAGAAAGTTGAGGAAAGATCTCGTGTGGAGAAACTATGCAGCCTTCTTCAGGAAGCCACGACCATGACAACTGTGTTCAGACACAACTGTGCGGTGAGTTTCAGACACCTCTTAGCTGCAACTTTCTAATCTGTAAGTTTTGATTTTACTGCTGATGCACTCAGGAAGCAGAAGTGGAGAAATGTCCTCATGTTTGGTGGTTTCTAAACCACGAAGTGCAAGTCGCTCAGCTCTGAAGACTCATCGTGAATAAGCCTTCACTTGAATGACAGACGTTAAACTGAAATCCATGTATCACACAAAAAGCCAAAACTTTTCTGACTTCATGCTCTTTGATTCAACATCTTTTCTTTGTCTTTTTTTGTGGGCAGTTATTGGTTTTTGTTCTGTTTTTTTTTTTTTACAACGGCTCATCAAGTCTGGACTTGCTAATGTTGTTAAATGGGTTTCAGACCACTTTCTCTGCAGTTCTGTTCCACCAAACACATTGGAGAGGGGCTTGCCGTCCAGAAAGACCAGTTAAAGGGTCCAGCTGGGGGAGGGGGAAGATAGATTACTCATGAAAAACTCATGAGAAATGACAGAACCCTCTCATTGCAAGCAGTGCCTTCTTTTTCCATAATGTGATGCTGTGCTGCACATGAGCTTCTCAGAATAATGAAAACTCTAGATGTGATCTGCTGGGTGCCGATCTGAAGTTATAAAGTTTGGTCGAACAAGAAACAACAGGAAAATATAAAGGAAACTGTTTGACCTGAATTATGAATAAAAATGTGAAATTAGCCAGCGTGTCAGACAACTGTGGTGGTTTTGATTATGTGAACAGTGTTGTGGTTCACAGTACCCACGCTGCCGGTCTTATTTGGGTTATATAAGGTCCGTTTTTTACAGACGGTGTGTGATTCAGTCCAAATGAATGACCCCAAAACATGAAATGGTATGAATGAGTTACAGAAGTCACCTGACTGTCTCTTGATGTTGTGTAACGGGTTAGCTGGTCACAGCAAGAAGACAACTGGTGTTAACAGTCTGAAAACTGGTCTGCGGTTAGGGTGTGTGTGTGTGTGTGTGTGTGTGTATCTAACTGCTGGTTACTTTTTGTTTCTCTGTCTGACTTGGCCCTGACCTCTGCCTGCTCTTTGTGAAAAAAGTGTGTGAAAAATACTGTTGTGTGTGCATGTGTGTGTAGCGTTGATGATGGGGGTGCTGGAGGCAGGGGTGAGGGGTAGTTGGAGCAGACTGTCTCTAAACAAAGGTAGCCCTGTCTGTCTGGTCTAGTCTGGCTCTGCATGTGTGTGTGTGTGTGTCTGACACCCTGACCTCTGGATGTCTGAAGGCCTTTTTCCGTCATTATAACACAGATAACATATAAACTATGTGTTTGAGCTGCATTTTGCTGTTCAGTCATATAGAATCATATTTATTTCTTAATTTATTTACCTTTTCCCATTAATTATCCAATATCAAGCACAAACAATGCCACAACATTAAGATTTGATTGATAGTTTTCAGCACACTTAATTATTAACTGTTATATATGTGCTGTCAATCATCAGCTGGCTCTACAATTGAACTATTTACTCTGTTTTTGTTTTAACATAATTCAAATGAAGTGATTTGGCCTTACTAGCTTTAAGCTGCCAGTATTTTTCATTTGCTTTGAATAAATAAATAATACTGATAATAATTATTATTGGGCCAAGCCAAGCCAAGTTCATCTTCTTACTTTGAGCTGAAAAATGATCATTTTTAAGTCAAAAGAAATGTTCCTTCATGTATAAAGTCCTTTGTCACACTGCTATTCTTTCCCTGAGAGATTTTAATTCACATGGGAGGAGATGAGTGGAGTTAAGTCAGTTTTATATCTGAGCTTTCGTTTTTCTCACCTTTGCAGCATGTCTGAATTTTTGCTTAAACATTAAATTAAGCATCCAGGAGACCCTTTCACCTGCAAAATGTGACATTATTTGCAAATTGGTCAACTACAGAGCAAATTGGAACTACAAAAAAAAACTAAACTAAAAAACATGCTTTAATCCACTTGCAGGATTTTATGTCACATTTTTGCTCTAGTTGCTTGTTTTTCTGTTATTACTGATCTTAATTTGTCTTCTGCTGGCTCCTCTTTTACAGCATATTTTTAGTTGCTTGTTTCATACTTTTAATTCTAACGTCATTATGTTTCTAACAGTTATTAAGTTAGGATGTACAAGTGTTTCACAAGTTTTTAATGCTATTTTGTGGAACCAGATGTTTTTTAAGTATATTGCCCAAGGCTTAAAAGCTGTAAAACAACTGTATGCACTGGGGGAGTTGTACTTAGGGATATTCCAACTTTAAGGGTTTTAGTAAACTAATATGACACATGCTTCCTGTCATAATGCAGCTGGATAAAATACTGTGCTCTCACCACGTGATTGATAAACACCCATTCTTTGCAAACCAGAGATGTCTGTTAAGTCTGTTGAGTCTGAACCCCAACAACATTTATCAGAGAGCCATCAAACATCGTTCTGACATGTAAACTGACCTCCATCTTGTTTCTCTGTGTTTACAGCCCAGCTGGAATTCGTCAAGATCTTGGTAATCGTGGTGGTCATGATGGTTATGGTGGTGGTCATCACCTGTCTGCTGAACCACTACCGCCTATCGGCACGCTCCCTCCTCTCAAGACACGCCCCTGCACGCCGGAGACACCTGCCGCTGGCCAATGTAAGTCCGTTTCCACCTGGACTCTGATTAGAAACGGATGTAAATTCATTTCAAAAATGGATGTTTTAAAATATGAAATTACAAAGGCCTGATAAAACCTCAGCACTGGGGCTTTGTTGTTATATTTGCTTCATTTTTATTGCTTTGAACGGACTTTGTGCTGTGCAGACAGAGGAAATGAGCAGTTGTTTGAGTGGATTAGTCACAGTGAAAACAGGTCCTAATAAAAGTCAGAATGAGAAGAAAGGCTGAGTTTTAGGCCTGCTGACAGACAGCGTGCAATCCCAGTGATTAAACACAGCTGCAGGCTGATGCTAACACCCTGACTCATTTCTCCGTGAAGAGCTGCAACGTCTCGCGACGCCTGTTTCAAGATGCGCATGCACTGACTTACACCTGAGGCTTCCTCAAACATATGACTTCACTCATGCTTCCTGAATCACCTGCTACTGAATCACTGAGTGTGTGTGCATGTGTGTGTATGGCTCCAGTCTGCAAGTAAGGATATGAGTAAGGGATGAAGCATAAAAGTGTATGCACACACACACACACACACACACACACAGAAAGACCTTGTGATGAGCTCAGGGGAGTCGCAGTGTCCCAGTTAATTTGGATTAGCAGTCAGACACACTGACACACATACAGCAAGACACACGGGCAGGAAACCGTCACCGGAGCAAAAATAAAATTGCACAAAAGGAGGAAAAGTCTGAAAGTAGAGCAACTGAAACACTGCCAACCTTACGTCAGTTTTATTTGTGAGTTCATGCTGCTTGAATCAGTCTGTTAGCACACAGTTGCTGATGCTAACGTAGCTGATCAGTGGAGATAAGACGCTACAAAAATGAGGACTCACATGGTCAGATATGTGATTTACTGGTAATTTAACACCAACTGAGCCCTCTAGTGGACAAATCAGTCCCCTGAAGGTGCCATCAACAACAGGGAACAGTGTTAAGACTTATTTCTGTTTTTCTTTGTCTCAGGAGGGAGGTCTGTGGTCCTCTGACAGCACAGGGACAAGCAGTGGTCTCACTGAGGTGAGCGGGGATGACATTCGCAGTGCTCTTCCTATTCTCTAGTTTAAAGTTTATCCAGACACAATGTTTTTCTCAAGTAAATGTCCAGTTTGACTCAGCAGTAATGTAAAGTCATGTGTCACGCAGCACCAGGTGTACAGCCCACGCCCCCCTGACAGAGGAGTCTCGTCCTACCTGCAGAGGGACCCGCAGCAGAACCAGACCCACCCGCAGCGCTTCCAGCACACATACGCCCCGAGTCGGTTCCAGCCGACGTACCCCTACCTGCCCCAAAGCCTCATCGATCTTCCTCCCACCATCTCCCTCTCAGATGGCGAGGAGCCCCCACCGTACCAGGGTCCTTGCACCCTGCAGCTCAGAGACCCCGAGCAGCAGATGGAGCTGAACCGCGAGTCGGTCAGAGCTCCGCCCAACCGAACAGTGTTCGACTCCCACCCCCTGGACCCATCCAACTCCTGCCTGCAGGCCAGGTAATAACAAGCTACACAAGCTGCGTGTTTGGAGACTTTTTCTTTTTCCTGTATGATTACATTTTAAAATGGCACTAAAACCAGCTCCCTTTGCAACATAAGAAAGAAAAAAAGGCAGATTTCTTTTAATTTGTTTTTAATCATTTTCACTAGCAAACATAGATCTGATCTTTTTGTGTCTAAACAATAAAGATTTCATTGCAAAAAAAAAAAAAAAAATCAAAAAGATAGAAATCCCCTCTGTACCACCCAGTTTCCAGAACTGGGGCAACTGTGATGAAGTGAGATTGGTTGTTAGTCATAGTGACAACAATAAAGCAGATAACAAGTGCAATAATCACAAATGCAGAGGTGGAAAAACCTGGTCCAGAAAGTAAAAATCCTGTCCAGCAGTTGTTCCATCTAATCGTTAAACCAGCTGATTTAATGAGCACAGCTCCTCTGCAGGTAGATGAGCTCGTTAGAGAGACACCGAAAACACCTAAATTAATAGGCAGATCCAAAACATGGCAGGGTTTTGACTTTATGGAGCAGGTTTTCCACCTCTCCACAAATGTAACCAAAACATCAGATTCTGTCACAAAGTAGACGAGTTAAGACTGTGCAGCTGAATGATTGTAGAACTGTGATGCAGTAGTGATCCGGTGCTGACATAAATGGTTACAGCGCTGTGATGATGCCATGGAATGCTTTTGCAATGACCAGTACAGCCAGTAGGATAGTGATAGTTACGTACATGAAAGTCTTCTTAGATCAAACTTTCTAATGAATGTGATGCAAGACAACCTGCAGATCCCGTCCTCCTCCATCTCAGCTGTAGAAGCAGCAATCATAGGCAGGATGGATTTTTGTAAATGACATTAGCAGCATCAGGGGGGCTTATAAGTTTTGATTTAAAAAAAAAAAAACTTTTCTGGTTTCTGGCTCAGCTTTCTGTAGTAAACACATATTAACAGGGCTTTGTGCATCTAACTGTTCTTCTGCTCTATTATTATTACCGTATTTTCCGGACTATAAGTCGCTCCTGACTATAAGTCCATCAGTCAAAATATGCATCATGAACAGGAAAAAAAAACATATAAGTTGCACCTGACTATAAGTCGATTTGTTTATTTAAGATAGAAGGATTTTCAGATATTTCATATCCTGCTTGTTACTGCTAAAATTACTCAATCAGTTCAGTTCCAAAGTTAATGCCTGTAAATGATCATAAACATCACAACTAAGAAGGATTAACATGTTTTTTGAGGATTTGTTCTACAGCACAGCCTGATGTCCAAAATGAACTCCTCTCACTGAGATGAGGCTATTTTGGGATTTTTGTCCTTGGAGCAGAATATAGTTGTCACAAGCCTAGAACACCCTCTTTTGATATTAGACAGTACTATTTACTCCTTGGCTCATGTCAGCCAATATAAATTGATACTTAAAAATATGTGAAATTGTATATATTTTCATATGTAAGTCGCACTGGACTATAAGTCGCACAAGCTGCCAAACTATGAAAAAAGTGTGACTTATCGTCGGTAAGCATCTTCCTTATTTTGTCCTCAGACTGCAGGCCCCTCCCCCGAGCGTCCATCCAGGCATCAGCGTGTTGGAGGCCCAGGAGGCCTTGTCCCGGCAGCAGAAACAGGGCTCTGGAGGTGAGGGAGCTCCTCCGGCCTACAGCGAGGTGATCGGGCACTACTACCACCCGACATCCCTGAACTCCAACCACCGGACTGTCCCGTCCTCGCAGGCGCCCCCGTCCTCGCTCATACACGGTCTTCTCAGACCTCCGCCCCAGCAGCAAGGAAGCGTGGACAACAGGAATACAAGGAACACAAAGGAGAAATCCCAGAAGCCCCAGCATGTGTGACAGGACTGCATCCTCCTCCCCGATCCCGTCAGCTTGCCTCTGGGGTAATCATCTGTGGACATAAACGGTAAACTCCACTCTGCACGGTTAAAGAACTGGTTACCATTAGTTACGGTCCCAGCCGACGTGTGGTCAGCCTCTGTGTCCTCGTCTCACAGATGGGGTGGGAGCTGAGCAGCAGCGGCACACACGGGCTTCTCATTAGCTAAGAACACCTGGAAGCCACATCACATCTGTAAAGCACAGCCACAGGAGAACATCTGGTTCTTCTTGTCTCACAGCTTCCTACTTCCTGTTTGAGGAGCACTTCAGATGAACACATGACGCGAGAGAGAGGGGGCAGATGGTGGAAAAGAGGAACGATTCTTCCTCACCCCTCCTGAATCAGCCTAATCTACAGTCTTCATTATAAATATTTACTTGTTCTGTTTGTTTCTAGAAGTCTTTGTACTTGTTTGTCAGTTCAGCGCCTGCGAAAAGCTTCAATCGTCTTGGTTCCTTCAGGATTTGTTTCGTTTTCTTGTGATAATCCAGTCCTTGAAATCCCTCCTCTCATTCTCGACCTCCCAACGCAGCATCAAAAGCGACTCCAAGCTTTGTTTGTATCAGCGGGACACGTTAGCGTGTTATTTTATCATGTCCAGAAAGAGTTTTAGCTTTAGTTAGCGTTATCTTAAACTAGTCCACCAGCTGTAGCACACCGCTAAACGTCCCGAAGCTGAAAGCTCTGCCTTACATCGACCACCTGCTGCAGGAGATTTCATGCTTTCTGAGGAGGGTTTGCACAAAGTTCTGACTGTTCGCCGCAGAAGGAGAAAAGAAATCTGCAATGTGATTGATGAAGAGAAAAGGTCGAGAAACCGGGGGTGTTTTTCTAAACTTGATGCATTCTTAAAAGTTTTATTTTACTGTTTGTTTTTTATTTGTTGTCTAGTTTTAGAAAATGAGACAAACATCAATAATCTGTTGGGTGCCAACTTTCACACTGAACATTTTTGCATCATACGTGTAACTTGTATATTCGATACTTATGGAGTATATATATATATATATACACATGTATGCAAAACGAGAGCGGAACGCACGCGTTTAGAGTTATTTATATAATTGCTGAAAAGAATTGCACTATTTTTTTAGGATGCGCAGATGGAACGTTTGGGAGAGACTTTGGAAGCGAAGGAGCTCTGTCTATTGAGGCGTAAAAAGAGAGCAAAGTGAAAAGATGGCGACTTATCGCAGGCCCGCACGTTGCACCGCAGCTGCTATCACACACAGTTAACGGGGAGATTCTGACTTTGGTCCAACGGACTCAGACCAACCATTTCTGTACCACTGATTTATCAAAAGAAGTAAAAAAAAATCTTTGGTTTATGCAAATGTCTGAGTCCTGCGAGCCTCCCAAAAGTTAGCATACAACCTGTGGGTCCAATCAGAAACCTGTAGCTCTCTCTCTGTCTCTTTCTCTCTCATCCTATTGGCCGAATCATTAGCCAATCCCAAAGCTGGCTGCTACTACCTCGACCAAACAAATCAAGCACATTAGAGTTTGTCCACGTTAATCAGACTTTGTCACGTTAAAGAAACGTCTGAGCTAATCAAGACTATGTGTAATGTAGAAATATGTAGAAGTACGTAGAGTAGGATGTAGTTTAACTAGGTTTTAAAAAAAAAGTTAAAAAATGTGTTATTTTATTTGAATGTCAGAGTTTTTGTTCAACGGGTGAGAAGAGAGAGACACCTAACGTCCCCCATTGTAGTGCATTACTCAGGAATGAAGCCAGACGCCCAACAGGCCCTTAAACGTGTGATAACGCTGACTGTGCACCGCTGTGGCCACACATTTGTCACCACATGCCTCCACTTTCTTTTAAAGCTGCATCTCTTCTGCCTTTCCAACACAGGCAGCTGATTTGGGTAAGTTTTCCTCTCTTGCAAGCATCTCTGAGCACTTTATCGCACCAGAAAAGAGACAACAATCCTCTGTTAAGCCAGCGTCAGCATCACCTCACCGCCACGACACAAAACTGCAAAACTACCGGAAAACTTTTCACTTTTGTCCCCAAGAGCCTTCAGAGTTTAAAGCTTCACTTTTAAAAGATGCAAGGAGTCGCGCACCAAAGCTTTAAACATTTTTATGTCAGAAAATAGACCACATTAATTGAAATCAGATGAGTCAGAATTCCTATTGAACTCCAACTTTAGACATTCATGCATAGTTCGAACCACTTTGTTTATTAGTGTTTAAGTTTTGGAACAAAACTCTTTGACTGTTGACCGCAGCACATGACAGGTTGTTGAAACTAGACACACTGAAGTGTTGACAAGTGACACGAGTGTTAATAGCAGCATGTCCTGTGTCATCTCTAAAAGTGTAGAAATAGCAGAGTTTTAGGCAGCTGCATCAGATGCAGCTCAGCGCCCTTCACCGAACCAAACTGCAGCCAAAACTCCTGAAGCTGACGGCACTTTGCAGCCTGAGGGGAGAGTCCGAGGCCAAAAAGAGACATTTAAAATCCAACGTGATGAGTCTTTAAATCTTTTTTTTTCTTCTTCTGTAAATCACAGGCTTTAAAGATGGATCTGATGACCACCCGTCAGTTTTTAAAACACAGAGACGAGAATAGAACCACAGGCAATCTTTAGAAATCCCAAATGTTTACGTGGAATCACCTTCCAGTGTTTTGAAGGTGTTTTCTAATTTCTTAAAGACTTGTTTAACAGTTGAAAATAGAAAATATAAAGTCTGCAGCGCAATGACTGTAAACGTCAGAGCATTTGCAGAGAGGAAAGTGAAATGTAGCACTCTCTGTCATGTTTGATGATATTGGCTCAGTGGTGTTTGCAGAATCTTGAACTGCAGCTCAGTTTTGTTTTCTTACAGATGGTAACTATCCTCACAGAAATCACACATCACTAACCAAAGTCAAGAACCTCATTGAGTTTTATTGTTTTCTAATCATTTATAAGAGATGAAGCAGGTTGTGCATTCTTTCTGCTTTGCAGCAGACTGAATATTTTATTCAAATTGTTTGAGGCTCTCACATCTCAAAGTCCACAATTTGATTCCTGTGATTTATAAAAAGATAAATTAATCAATCAGGAAGTCATCCATTATGACTTCACCTTATCTTTTCCCATTTTTTTTCTCTCCTTTGTGCTGCATTGTATTTAATGAGAAGCACTTACAAAAGTAAAAATCAAAATGTTGAAATAATGAATCTCTTGACCCCAAAGCAGCTGAAGGAACAATGATTAGCTCAATCAGAGAATGAACCGACCTTGACCCCAGAATGAGATTATTAGCCTGGTCCCAGTGCAAGTGAAGCTAATTTATTGCCCTTTCCCCATTTTACCACTTTCATTTGCGTTCGGATCAGGCGCTTTCCCTTAAAGACGGGTTCAGGGTTCCTGCATCAGAGGGTTTGTAGCCAGTTTCTGTACAAGACAACTGCTAGGGAGGATAGTTTGAAGCGCTCGCAGCGTAATGCACGAGAAAAAGGACCAACTTGTCATTTCAGGGAAGCTACGCTGGCTGACAAATAAAAAAAGTCAGGAGGAGGAAGAGTGGAGCTCATTTAGAAGCCGAATAGGGAAAAAAATCACTGACACGTGAGGAGGAAACAGGTGTTTACCGCTGTGTGCTCTAACTGCTAGTGAGAATTAGCGAGGTGGCATTACAGCTAATACACACTCTGGTGTGTGTGTGTGTGTGTGTGTGTGTGTGTGTGTGTGTGTAAATGTACACCAGTATGGCCTGGGAAAGACCTCCAGCTGTCTAGACAAAAACTAAACACACACATCCACACACACAGCAGACTAAACAAACGAACCTAAGAACCAGACCCTCTACACACACACACACACACACACACAATTTCATTCATTCAGTGCATTTTTTTCCTCATGTGGCAGACCACACAAGTTATAGTAAAAACATTTATCTCACACACCTGGCCTCCCTCCTCCTCCTCCTCCTCCTCCTGTCTGAACGAGCTCTTCCTGTTTCCTAGAGATGCTTGCTGTCCAATAACAGAGCTCCTTCTCACGCTGGCCTTCGCCGCCATTGGCCGGCCGTCTTTCGGTCTCCGTGGAAATGTTCGTCGTTTGTTATTGTTGCTATGTCGTACAAGTGTGCCTGCCTGCGCTGAGTCGGGCTAAATGTGAGCGGCTTGTTTGGGCTGTCAATCATCCCCGGCCGCGCTGTCTCAGATGATGATGATGATGATGTTTGGATGATGGTGATGAGATTGATGAAGATAGATGTTTTTGATAGTGATGCCGTAAAGATCGTTGCAATACACCTACTATTTGCCTTTTTGATAATATTAGTCATATTTTAACGTAGTGTGCTAAATGTAAGATTTTTTTTTATTGTTGTTGTTGTTTATTCACTTAAGTACAAAAAGATATTTCACTTCAGTCCATCCTTCACACGAAAACTGCTACTTGTTTTTGTTTTCCATTTGTGAACTTTGAGAGTGTGAAACTACCTACAGAAACACACAGAGATCACTGGGGAGGACTTCTGTGTTTAAGTGCCCTTTCCAGTTGAAGGTTTTCATGTTTGTGTGCAGCTGTCAGGAGATCTCCCAGCTTTTTTTTCGTTTTTTGATTTTTACATAAACATCACCCGAAAAGGACAAAACTGTTTCAGTCATTCCCTTCGTTTCGGTTTGTTTCTGCTTCGCTTTCAAACGTCTTTGTAGATGTGACCCAGTTTTGTTGGCTAATCATTGGTTTCCAGGGTCTACATGTGTGCCTTCTGATGTCTAGCAAGAACAGAAACCAACACATCACTCTCCGTACCGCTGCCTTTCCACGCATCACCTTGGGCAGCACTGAATATTGAATTTAAGCAGCCATGATTAAAAGAAGGAAGCCCTTCTGGAAAAGGGTGAGAAAAAAACTGCAATTCTGTTACAAGTGAGCAAACTTAAGGAAAACCCGCTGCTACACATCATTCAAACATGCGATGACTTTTTGTTTTCATTCCATCGTTCTTTATTTTCCATTTTTTCATCAACATCAAGTCATTTCCACGACAACGTTTTAAACTTAGAATCTGAAGATTTTCAGGAAGCCGTGGTTCATTTTAGGATGCCTTTCTCCAGTTCAGACTTTAAACTGAGGAGAACGCAGACGAACATGATGTGGAAGTTCATGTTTATCATTGAGGTCTGTAAACTGAAGAAAGGTCAGGTGTAAACAAAAACGAAAAAAAGCTTCTTTTGTGTGTTTCTGTTCTCTTCTGCTCCTTGAATCAGCGCTGCATGGCGCCTTTCATCTGACAATGTTGAAGAAAAAAAAAGTGTGCTAACTCTTTTATTTGCAGTATGTTACGTGTGCATATTTAAATAAACCTCTGTATCTTGCAGCGCCCTGATGCTCGTGACTGTTGTAAAAGTCTTCCACCTGTTGTTAAGTTTAATCCTGCAAGCATGTAATAATGTGGGACTTGTACAGTAGATGGGTTTGCTCTGCTCGGGGTTCCTGCACACAGCGGGTCCAGGTGTTGGAGAAAAGACTGAGGAAATGTTCTGTCCGGAAAAATGATCAGATTTTAGAGCGATCCACCAAATCCTTACACGCAAACAGGACCAGGTGTGAGATCAAGTGTAGGAACCCTGATTTATCACTGCAGAAAAAACTTTTGGAGTTCCTTCCCTCTGAATTTAGCATCTGACTCATAACTTCCACTGAAAACCGACGGGACATGAAGACGATGCTAAAAAGTCAGCACAGCATGGCTCACACACTTATATAGAGGTCCAGTTTATCCTCAACAATAATAACTGCTTATTTGTGTATTAAGACAGTTCATTTTAATTTATATTCGTGTTGCTGGGATTGTTGTTGTTTTCTTCTCTGTTACAAAAACAAGACAATGGTTTATTGTTGTCACAGAACTCGGTATGAATCAGACACATTTCAGTTAGCCTTTGATTGAAAAAAATAAATAAAGGTTTTATAAATATCTTCTCTGGTTTTTATTGTCATTTTTTATTCCCATAATACTTTTAAATGTTGACTCCTTTTATTTAAACTGATCCATTTTACTGAGCTTTTAAAAAATGACCAGAAATAGGAAACAATGCTTTCGAAAATAGTTGTTAATAAACAAAAACCAAAGAAAATTCAAAGAATTTAGAAATGTTTGTTTGTTTCCTGGTGATTTAAAGGTTTAGTGAACCGCTGCTCAGCTTTAAAGATTAAACTATGACATGTCAAATTAGAAATTCCTGATTTATTTCCAGGAATTTCCAAATAAAAATTTGAGCACAGCCATTGAAGAATACATTTACAATCACTTGATGCTGCGGTGAGGCTCTGCATGCATCATTTTGATTTTCTTTAGCAGCATTTTTGTTTCCTTTGGATCTGAAACCTCTGAATGGCCTACATTCAGGGTCCAGCTGCATCCAGCAGGTGGCGCACTGTCACTTCTTTTGAAGTTTGAATTTTAAAGCGAAGTAAAGCCTTTTGAGTGTTTTATGTGATGCAGAAAAACACATCTAAAAGCAGATAAAGACTTGACTGGTCTCTTAAAGCACAACAGATTTCTGGACACATCTGAAACTGTGGTCTTTGCACAAAGTTTATGTAAACCTTTTAATACCAAAAGAAACCAGGCCTCAGATGTTCAGGATGAATTGTTGAAGTGTTTTTATTTATTTATTTATTTATTTCTATATTGTCTTGTGTTTTTATTCTACACAGCGACCCTGAGAATTTATAAGGGCAGTTTTAAATAAAATCCATTAGTATATAAATGATGCCACATTTACTTATAAAAGGTGAAAAAATAAGGAAGGTAAAAGATTTAATAAAAATTATTTTTACTTTATTAATCCGGATTGGGAAAACTTGCTTTTTAACCCATCTCTAATTTAGATCAGACAGCCGCCACTTACAGCACCTGGGGAGCCATTGATGGGGGGGTTAAGAACCTTATTTAGGGGCCCATGGTGGTTCACCTGAGTGTCGTGCTGGGAACTCAAACCTGGGCTTTTCTGAGTCAAAGCCCTCAGCATTAACCACTAGTCTACCCAGTGACACTGTAAACAAGCAAAAATCCCATTTTAATGCCTAATTATCTACTTTGTGAATGATTAAAAAACACTGAGCAGTATCTGAGAGTGCACAAACTGTACGTACCTTTTCCATCTGGTATAAACCATGAACAAACTACAAACTGCGCAGTATTTAGTGTTAATATATAAAAATAAATAAATAGAATTAATAGAAAAATAGAATAGAATGAATAAAACGTTAAATAAATCAGGCATAGTCTGGGTTTTTTTTTGGGGGGGGTTGTTCCCCTGAGCACCAGAAACTACTATATCTTCATGCCATTGTGTTACTGGAGCCTTTAATCGAGATGATTGGCATCCCACTCTTGTTTTTTCTTTTCTTTTTTTTTTTCTTTTCTTTCCCTTTTTTTGCCATAATTTCTCATCAAAGTAATAAGTTGAGTATATTTTGTTATTGTTTTGTTTCCAAAGGGGGACGTTCTGCTTTTACCCAGCTAAATATATTCTAATCCAAAGTTTTACTGCAACACAATATGTTATAGTAGTTTATTGCCTCTTTTACGCTAATGAAGGATTTGATTACTCTTCTTCTTTCAATATCAATAATATGCATCACCACATGTTAATTTCATATTTTCTAATATTTCATTCTGATCAATAAATCAATAAAAATACATCTCAAACGCTGAATGCAATAATTTTCCATCATAGCCAAAAGATGGCAGGTCACTTCCCAGTTTATGTCATGAAACAAGACCATAACCGTGTGCATGTAAACTTAAAAATGCAATCTGGAGTCATAAAGATAACAGAGGAACCAATCAGTAACACATGAAGATACGGGGTAGAGATCAGTCAGTGAAAAAAGAAAGTTTGATATGAGCTCTAACCCCGAGTGTCTCCTCAGCTGGATTACTGTGGTGAGGTCTGCACACAAGCACACATCAGCAGATAGACGATATCTGCAGATACACGGCGTTGGCCAGGCGCTACTCTGATCACAGCCGCTTCAGCTGACAAGATTTCCAGGTCACTTTCAGGCAAATGTGTGTCCTTTCCTACTGTTGAACACACAAACACACACTTAATGGGGAAAAAGTACCAAGTGTAATACTTCACCTAACAGACAGATGGACGTCTGGATGTTAGCCAAAGCTGAAAAGATGGTAAAAGAAAATCTAATTTTGTGCCATGTAATGATTTACACTCAGAGGTTTTATGACATTACAGTTAAACCTGATCTAACAGACTTTAGATTTTTCTTGGACTTGAACTGAATTAACTTTTGACTGGTGCACATCTGGCATAAGGTCAGACTTCAATGGGTCATAAAAAGAAGCAGAAAGAAAAAATTTGATTTAGTTTGCAGACTTGCGATAATTTAATCGAGGTTTGCATTCATGCGTATCCGGAGTGAATATCTAAAACTTTTTTTTAGGTTAAACTGTGAATCACATTAAAGTATTGTTGCACAAGTTGGTCGCTTCTGAAATTGTTAAGCAAGATCACCTCGTTTCATGTTAAAATCATCCTTTAATGGTATGTCATCATGGTGTTACAAACCTGTAGGGCTCCCAGGGGTGGGGAGCCCTGGTACTCAAGGGTCGCTATCCTGCAGGTTTTACATGTTTAGATAATTCAAATTAAATGGATCTAAGAGCTTATCAAGTCTTGCACAGTGACTTAGTCATTTAAAGCGGGTGTGCTGAACCAAAAACCTCAGATACTTGCATGACCGTGGCTCTCAAGGACCAGGATACTCCACCTGTTTTACACATTACATATATGGCAAGGTACACAGGGTGGGCCCAGGCAGGATTAGAGCCCCCGACTCCTGGGTGAGAGTCATGCGTGCTAACCAGTCAGCCAAAGGGATATCCAAGTGGCCAGGACGCATGATCACACACAAGATCATTAATGTCTTCCTTTGTTTTGAATCTAACAGATTTCTGCTATGAAAGCTGTTGGGTGCGATCACATCCTCTCGTCTTCGGCCATCGGTGAGCTGTGCAAAGTTAGCATGGTTTGCAACAAACCAGTGCAATTGCAAGGTCTCGTTCTGTGGAGTGGCGTCGGTAATAGTTTCTGCCAGCTAGCACTCAGAGTTTTACATTTATGTTTGCATTTAAAGGCAAAATAAGTAAGAAATTTACTGTAAAAATAGTAAAAGTATCATTTTTCTCCAGGTACCTTTAAACAATTTGTCTTAACCATCAGCAATGCTTTTGTCAAGCTTTTCTCCGGTCAAACTGAGAAGGACGTTGCAGAACAACTTCAGCGAACTGCGTAGCACATCATTACTTCCTGGTTCAGAGTGGGTGCCGAATGTTCTCTGTTGTGTGTTGTACAATTATTTGAGCTACTAGGCATCATTATTACTTATTTCGCCTTTAAAGGCCCACAACAGAACATTTCGCAGTTTTCCCCTGTCAGCGGCCAAACTAGCATCCATCTTGCATCGTGCCTGCACTGTGAGCTCTGTCTTGTTCTGTCTCTTCCTCTTTTTCTAATGTTTCCTTGCATTTCTTTGACAAATCCAACATGGTGCGTGTTCAAAACACCATAATGAATGTTGGTGTGGCATCAAAACGAGTCAAAACCACTGATTTATAAGGTCTAAAAGTTACCTTGTGGTTCTTTAAATCAATAATAATAATAACAATAACAATAAATTAAGCACTGCTTTTGCAAATTGATATCGTGGCACAAAATATTGTGATATTTTAAAGGCCTCCTTCCACTGAAAACCCGTTTAACTTGCTCCTTCTGAAATATGGAGGGTTTCCCCTTGTTTACTTACACATGCTGACTTGCTAGCGTTGCGTTGCCCCCAGTCGGCTGTGCTTTCTCATCAGAGAAACAATACGAAGAAAAGAGCGAATCGGCAACAGCCTTGCACTTCTACGTTACATTGCAAATAGCGTATCCCACGTGGGGTTTCTATCTGTCCATTGGAAGGCAGGAAACCCTCCACTACACACTAGAAGTAAAGACAGCACGACTGTAGCTTCGGAGTTGAGAAGCTAATTAGCTAACTGTTTGTTAGCATGGCGGAACAAACTTGTTTGTCGGCTCTATTTCCTGTCTGTAACAAAATAAGAGCGGAGGGCGGAGCTTCCTTCATACACTGATGGGAGGCAGCCAATCAGACGGAAATTCATGAGAAGGACCCGGAAAAGCCTGTCGTTGGACCACAAGCCTCTCTTCTAGTATACAAATACAGCTGGATACAAAGCAACCAGAAGGTTTTTTTTTAAACAGAAACGATGCAGAATGCATTCAAAAATAATGGAGAACACAGAAATATTAATTAAATGACCATGGAAGTCCAACTTTAATGAAGTAATAGTTTCAAACATCCCAATGAGAAACCACACTTCTCGTTTTTTCTGAGATGCTGCATTATTGAGTTTCACCTTAAACACTGCTTCACACGTTAGCAACTGAACATCATCGCATTTTGAACGTGCACTGTGGCTGATTCAGCAAAGAAATGCAAAAGAACATTATCAAAGGAAATGAGGAAAAGAAAGACAGAAAGGGACAGAGTAAGATATATGATAAGAGTCAACATAGGTCTGATTTTACTGGCTGGAGAGAGTTCAGAGAACAGGTAGGATGCAAGATGGATGCTGTTAGCCGTCATTAGGGAGCGTCTCTCACTGAGAATCTGCCCAAATTTATAGGGCTGGAAGAAATCTCAGACAACCTGGAAACAAGAAGGACTTGAGCAACACTTGCTGCACCCGAATATTTAGCAGCTTCAAATTTTTGCGGCTTCATTTTAGTTTTTTTGTTTGTTTTGGTCTAATGGATATTTCATATTTGTGTTATTGGCGGGACACTGTATTAGCAAAGGTTGAGGGGCAATGATGCACCACCAGGCTTCATTCTCTGGAACACTGACTGCAGAAACCCAGGAGTCGACAGTAAACTGTATCGATAACGTGCCATAAGATTAATCCAAAAGATTTTCCTGAGAATGGTTATTTGGCTTGTTGATTTTTATTGACTCTTCCTCCTGTTGTTATTCGGTCTATGCTGAATAATAGAGCCAACAGCAACTCTTTAGCTGAAGAATGAAGCCGAATGTCTTGCATGGATTACTAAAGATATATTCATATTAAACAACAAACTTTTGTGAATTTGGACCACAGATTTGGTTGGCTAGTTTCAGAGCCTGCAGAACTGGACTCAGTGATTTGCTAATTAACCAGCTAATTAACTCAGGCCTCTTCTGGACATGCATTTATTTGTTTATTTCTACTTTAAGTTCAGGATCTTAACATGGATGTCAGGAGTTTAATGAGCTTAATGAGCAGCAGTATTTGGCACTTCTGAGTAGATTTAATTTTTCAGCTCTGGAGGAATCTCTGTTCCCGAATCTTGACTTTAACCTGTCTGAAAGGAGTCGGTGACTCTAGTCTGGACTGGCTTTTCACTGAGGGACTCAATGTGGCAGATTTGATCTGTCTTTTGACTCATCCAGAATCTAATAAATGACTTGAATTCACCTTCACTGACTTTAGTCTTGATGTGGTTGGTGCTTGAGATAAGAGTTTCCACTTCAAATAACCGATTGAACTTGGACCTGTCAGTCATTATGTAACCCAGAATAAATGATTCTGACTTGTCTTGGATGGTTTGAGTCTGAACTTGGTGATATTTCTGAAACAAGAGTTTTACTTCTCCTGAATTCTGTCAGATAAATTCTCCAAACTCTGACTTGTTCTTGCAAACTTAATCCGTCTGTATCTGAATTCAGTCATTTTAGTTTTTGCATATAATGTGTTACCTACATGTCACACCTGTCACACACCAGCTAGGCTCTGTACTCAGAGTGTGTGTCCTGGCAGCTGCCTGATACCAGCGCTGATGATTCCCAGCCAGATGGATCTGAGCCAGTTGCTGAGCCCATTCGGCTGACTCCACAACTTTAAACCAGATTGCATTCTTTGCTCTTCTTGCCAGGTTTCTACGTCAGCTCTCACCTCAGACTGCCATGCCTCCATCCAGCCGTCCCCGTCCTGCCACATACTTGATGCTGTGCCTGCTGAACAAACACCATTCAGCTGGTTTCATGGCTTACTTTACAGTGGAGATCAAAAGGTTGAATGAGTTACTGATCTGTCATTAAGTAACAGTGTGACGATGAATGAGATGAAAAAATCTAGGTTGATTACTGAAACTCATTCCAAAGATGATAGAGGGATTACTCGAAGGGTTTTACAACCCAGTTATCTGTCTTTCTTCTCTCACTACTCTGCCAAAGCATAAAATATTTTTATTTCAAAGTGGCAAGATAGTTCTACAGACTTTCAGAAGGTCTTCCAAAGTTTGGCTTTTTTTTTCTCCTTTTCAGTCCAGTTTTGGACAAAAATCTCTAATACATGTATTACTTTCATTATTTCTTTATTTCTCCCCTTAGAACAGGAAAGACTTTTGATGACGGGAGATCAGGTTGATTGGCCCACAAAAAACAGGAAAGAAAACCATTTGACAGAGATGCACGATATAATCGGCCCCCTATTGGTATCGGCCTATATAGGCCTTAAAACTGAATATCGGACATCGGCCGCCCTACCGATATTTAAAGGTAGAGTACGATGTTTCCCCCATGAAAATAAACGTTAGACTTGTGTGAGTGAAATCCGTCTCAAACTGCACCTTTGGGCCTCTACTCGTGTGCTGTGGTGGGTTTGAATGCAACTCTCTCCCCCCCTGTCTGTAATTCGCTCTTTCGTTTTGTTTTGGTGTATTCGGGACGTTTCTGGGTGAAGATTTCTTTTTACATTGCCAGCCAACAACAGAGCAAAGAGCATGACACAGTGTGGAAAAAAGCTAATGATGGGAGCAGACACCAGTCACTCGAACTCTCGAAGGAAAAAAAAAAAAGAAATAAAGAAAAAAACGCATCAAAGAAAAGGTAAGAGCTTTAGATAATGCAAGTTGGAAAACCAGGGCTAATATTAGTTTGGCTTTTACCCACTTCTGAGCTCTGAATGAGAGGATTGAAGCTGAATAGGTTGAGGAACGAAGCGGCCATTAGCCTGAGAGGGAGGGGCGCTCAGTTTGAATACTGTTGTTTGCAAACAGAAACGGTGGGGGGACTCTACCTTTAAATGATCACCCTGCTGTTTCTGAAATCTAAAAAAAAAAAAAAAAAAAAAAATTCGTCGTCTTCAAAAACTTATTTTTAACAGACCTTAAAATTCTAAAGACGGTATGGGAAAAAATATCGATACACTGAAATATCGCAATATTTTCATATGCTGAAATCATATTGACATTTAAAAGCGCGGTATTGCTCCATTTTACTAACAAAATCTTGCAGCATTTCATCAGTCTGCTACGAAATCTCGAGAGAATACACATAAATTTCACAATATTCTTATATGCTGATATGTTTTAAAAATTTTAAAACGCAGTATCTATCTACAGTATTTTTCTAACAAAATCTCGCGAGAATTCACAAAATATCGTGAGAGTTTATAACACAACAATGAAATCTCACAAGATTTTAGAAGTAAAATGGATTGATACTGTGTTTTTAAATATCAATTTGATATTGGCATATGAAAATATTGCGATATTTCAGTGTATTGATATTTTTTCTCACCCCTATTTTTCAAAGTGTCGGAAACAGATAACAAAGCTGCTATTTGCAATGACTGCTTATTTTTTCAGCTTTAATATCTGTATCGATATCAACCGCATGAGTTCTAAAATATCGGCATACCGGATACCAGCCAAAATTCCAATATCGTGCATTCCTACCATTAGACCAAAGTCATGATGGTTGAATAGTGCGTCTGATAGTAGTGAAGAGAATGAAAGCAGACACCAGGGAAAGGTTCAAGCTAAATTTGTAAACATGCATCACCAAACTTTATTTACTGATTTACTTTTATTCATTTAAGTAAAATTTGGTCATGTTGAGAGTTCTTGGAGATAATCGCACGGCTGTCTTTTTGCACTTTAACCTTTCAAAACCATTTGGTTTCCAGACACTCTTATGTCAGGTATCTGCTTTCAAAACTACTTGAATAGGGTTGAAAAACACCACAGCTTGTGTTAAGAGGCAGATATGATAAATTAAATAAAAATCTCCTTTTACTTGGCCATCATGTTAAAGGTGATGGTAAAACCATCCACTGAAATATATGAAATTCAAAATTGTGCTAAATGGGACCAAAATGCGCGACTAGAGATACAAGCATTCCTGTTTTCTGGCTTCTTCAACTGCTATGAAACTTCACTTCACATAATAAGATGTCATTAGTTTTGCTTTTGTTTTAATACGTCAGAATCACTGTTAAATTTATTTCATGGTTAAAATAACTATATATCAATTTTGTTGAAATGATTTGAGTTTTAAAGCTAGCACTGCCAATAACGGCTAAAAGCCTAAAGTTATGGAGAAAAAAAGAGCTCAGTACAGCAGTCAAACACGGAAATTTGTCATAATATAATTTTCCTATTTCATTTACTGTAAACCGCTGGAGGAAAGCATCATGTCAATACTTAAGCAGAGATTAGAGCTTAAACCTGCTGATGTTCAGGCAGCATCAGGATATTCTGCGACATCACCTGGAATTCCCTCTGAGCTTTGACCAATCTCGACCCATGGCCGGACAGCGTCACTGCTGACGTCTAGCAGAAGTAAACTGTTTGACGGGCCTTCAGTGACGGTACCCTATCAGCTGTGTTAGCTCACTACTCATTCACACAGAAGACTGATAAGCCTTCACCTTTGATGTTGATGCTCGTCCCACTTTTATTGAACAACTTGTGCTCTTCCAGCTAATCTCCCTGGCTCAGATCCCGGCTGCATGTGGAACAATCTGATTCTTTTTTTCATCTCTGTAAACACAGGAATTCACCACTTTTGAGGATTTCCAGTATTAATCTTTCCAAAGAATCCCTTGAACATCTGTAAAAAACCTTTAGACTTTTACCTCCTGTCTTAGCTTGGAGCACACATCCCAGCTGACGCTCCACAACTTCCAAAGTAACTTTTTAGGTTCAAATTACTGTTCAGAAAACAAATCAAGTACATAAAGGACTCTATTGAACATTTTGGGGACTTTACTTGATCACCTGTGACAAAAAAAAGTGTTTTTAGTTTCTTTAGACCACAGATAAAACTTTTAAAAAGAGATAAAAAAAAAAGTCTGTTTACAGCACTTAAACCTGCTTATGCAGCATGTGCAGGACTGCATACCACATGCCACTTTGTGCTGCAAAGCTTTCTGTTACAAAATAAAGTAATGCTGGCTGCAACATGTAATAGAAACATTCTTGAGTTGAGCTTTCCTAACTTTGCTTTATAGGAAATCTGGATATAGAGACCATTCAGAGTGCTTGGGACTTTATTCTGCTGGATAATTATGATAGATAAACCTCTCCATACTAGTGAGGGATATATGAAGACAAACTTGTCCCGCATTAGAAGGAGCTTCTTAAGTCTTCAGGGTCTTTTTTTTTAATGCCATTGCTCTGCTGGTGTTGGTCTGTGACTCAGTCCATCACTTTGGTCCTGTATGAAATATCTTAACAGCTAATAGATGGATCGCTGTGCAATAATTAGAAACTTTCAACCCCACAATGATTAATCCTGGATTGACTTATTCTTTAATGATTACTTGGGAATGACATTAATGAAATCACAAAAAAAAAACATTATTTGGAAAGTCATTAAAATTCCTCCCTCCCTTCAGCTGCCAACATGTAAACTTCCTTTGTAAAGATAAAGATATTTTGCTTGTTTTAATCATTGTAGGTTGATTACCAGAAGGCCAAGCTGATTCTAAAGAGAACTTGTTTGTAAAAAGAAAGAAAGCAAAACCAGTGATAAGGCAGTAAATAAGAGGTAAATATGAAAAAAAAGAGTTCATTTTAACATCTACAAAGTTTGGCCTTTTTTCACTTGTTTTTATTTTTTTGTAACTGCATCCATTAACTGTTTCACTGGCACCGAGTGCACCACTTTAGCCTGTTATCAGTGATGCTGATAGGCTGTTCAGTGGAGATATCAGCACATTTTCCCATTCCAGTAAAATCTGTCTGCTCCTGTTCATTCATGTTCTCTGTGAAATACAACTTCCTCAGCATGACATAATATCAGCAGATAAACATCATTTCATTGTGCTCAGCTAAATGTTTTCATATCAGGAAAAGCTGACAGTGTTTTAAAGTCATTATTCAACAAGACATTTAATTCCATGAAGAGGAATCAGTTTGATCCCCCAACGTCTGTCTGTTCCACCGTTTCTAATCTTCTAATCTCCTGAACTTCAAGAAATATAAAAGTAATATTCTAATCAGTCGTTTTGTTTCCAGCTAACACGAGATCATTTGTTTCAGGCGTTAAGACCTTGTGCTTATTTGTGGTTATTTGATGTATGTTTTGTTAGCTCAGGTTTTCATAATAGATGTTGAAGAACTCCATATTTGCAGCACTGACCTCTAAAGCAGCACAGAACCCAAAACAATGAGGAAAATTTTATGAGGATGAATTTCTTTAACTAGAAGAAAACAAAGCAGAAATATGCCAGTATATATTGCAAGAGGTTGCTGCTAGTATCCTCCAGCATTCAAACTCTAAGCACCACCACCTGCTGATGCCATTATAAAGCTAATTTCATCAATTCCAAACCAAGAATTGGAAATTAGCCTCGTGCTTGTTTTGAAGCTGCATCTTAAAGGTTTGCCACAGTTTCCTTGACAACTGGATGGAAATTTAGCTGCTATAAGGCAGTTTCCACACAGACGTCTGTCAGCTTAGCACTGTATCAGTAAATGCTTTCACATTGCAGAGAAGTGGAGAGTGGTTCAACCATACTGCCTCTTTCATTCACACCCTCACACATCAGTCTGACTGCAGTCACCTGCTGATTTAAACGTGTCAACTTTGATCACTACACTTTCTTAGATGCAATGAAGACACACTTTGAACAGCAGGTGTGAATAAAAAGACACCTTTCATGTTGCCAAATAGAAATGTGATCTGTGAGAACTGCTTCCAAACAAACCAATTAGAAGTCAGGAACGTAAACACAGACAAAATGCATCCTGTAACCATGACTTAAATTGATATCTTGCTGTTACTGACTCAAAATGATTTATTTTGGCAACTTTGTTCCAAAGTTTACTTAAAGGTAGAGTCTGGAGTGTTCCCCTGTTTCCTCCCCTCAGGCTAACGGCCACATCGCTCTTCAGCCCCAAGCATCTCCTTCAAAGCTAGAAAGTGGGTGAAACCTAAACCAATATTACTGTAACTCATGGTTTTCCAGTGTGCACTTTCTAAAATTCTTTTCACTGTAAACTTTTTATTTTTTTTATTTTTTTTATTGAGAATTCGAGTGAATCTGGTGTCGGCTCTAGTCGTTTGTTGTAGTCGTCTAGAGTTTGTTCCAGTTGATGCGTTTACCCAAACTGAATGCTACGCCCTTGGCTCTGTCATTGGCTGGAGACAACACGCAAATCTCCCCCCAGAAACGTCCCGAATGCACCAAAACAAAAGGAAAAGGTGAAATACAGTCAGGGGAGGGGGAGTTGCAAACAAAACTCGCTGGTACACGAAAGCAGAGGACCAAAGGTGCAGATTAAGCTGGATCTGAAAGTCTAGCGTTTATTTTCAGGGGGAAAACTGAGGATTCTACCTTTAAATTTTAAACAGAATTATGTTAAGGATGCATAGATACAGTACAGCAGCCCAATATCATCATCGACCGATATTCAGCACCAAAAACTAAAGAACTGTTGCACCATGTAAGCTCTGAAAACTTACTGAGATAACAAATTATTATTTCTTTTTGCACAACACAAAAAGATCTCTACAGTTTTCTTTCTATAATTCGTTATGGTGATTGAAAAAGAAATAACACACAAAAAAAATAGTATTATTAACTGGGCAAATTCTCTTCAACATTATTATTACCATTACTTGCTCAGAGTCTCACAATTGCTGCCTAATTTATCAAATACAAGTAACATTTTTGATGCTCAAAATTGTTATTCATAGTCTTACATGAGCTTGTGGGAGGTGAGGAAATGTGGTCATAAAAGTCAAGAGAAACAACACGGAGGATCAGATGCAACACTGAACTCATTTATGAATGAACAGATAACTGCAAAAGTTAAAAACAGAAAGATAAGAGCTGGGCACAAAAACAGACTGTTTAGGACATGCAGTAAAATTATGGCTTCGCATGCTCATGGGGTAATAATTTTCTCAGATAAGACTGAAAAACAGGAACATTCAGCTGGCAGAACACAGGGAGTAAATCATTGTCGACACATGTCCATCAGACAATCCTGTCATCGCCAAGAGAAGCGCTGTAAGATGTTTTCTTCATACTGTTACATTGGCAGGTATGTGAACGAGGTCAATGCAAGCCAACCTGCATGCAGGGGAAAGGTCACGTTAACCGTTGGATACATTATTTTTTAACTGTGTATGAGGAGCCCGCATGTACTGCATGTATTATCATCACTGGAAGTTTCACTCCACTTCATAATTAATAATAAACAGGCTTGTTTTATTTATTTGTTCAATGCACTTTTGCAGCCAATGTGTTTAGAAGGGCATGGAAGAATATCGACACACTGAAATATCGTGATATATTGATATTTTAAAATGCCATATTGATCTATTTTACTGATGAAATGTCGTGACATTTCGATTTTGAAATAGATTGATACCGCATTTTTAAATTTCGATATGACATCAGCATATGAAAATATTGCAAAAATTTCAGTGAATCGATATTTTTTTTCCAGCCCTATAAGTGGTCCGGTTTGGTGGCCTCTGGAGTGGGTCTTTGCATTCAGCAGCTGTACTTCTGTTGGCTTTTTCAACTCTTTCTGGAGCAAATTGCAGCCAAGTGTGAGGGGTTTGGGATGAGAATCAGCACCTCCAAACCCGCAACCATGGTCCTCAGCTGGAAAAGGGTCGGGTGTCTTTTCCCAGTTGGGAAAGAGATCCTTCCCCAAGTGGAGGTGTTCAAGTATCTCGAGGTCTTGTTCGTGAGTGAGGGAGGGATGGAGCCACGGATCTGTGCAGCATCTGCAAAGATGCAGACTGCATCATCTGTTGTGGTGAAGAAGGAGCTGAGCCAAAACTGGAAGTTCTCGATTTCCTGGTTTATCTGACCCTGGCCTTCAACTGAGCAGTCACTTTTATTTCATTTTTTATCTGTCATTTTTGTTTAGCATTTTATTGTGTTGCTTTTATTCATTGTTGACTTCTATAAAGCACTTTGATTGGCCATTGGCCTTAAAAATGTGCTATATAAAAAAAGCTTACATTGACATCTACGTTCCTACCCTCACCTATGGTCATGAGTTGTGGTGGGTGTGTCATTATTACAGTATCTAAGGGTGCACACCTACATGATAGACTTAAGGTCGGTCTCAAGACCGCTTTTTCACAGTCCTGGTCTTGTCACGGCCTCGGCAGTCTTTGGTCTTGGTCTCGGGTCTCTCTGTCTCGCAACGTCTTGGACTGGCTGAGCAGTCTTGAAAGGATTTATAACCTATAATTTCCAGGCACTGTTTTCTTCATATTTCACTATACAACCCTTTAAGTAGCAATCAAGTACCAAATAATAAAATCTAATTTTTATACTCTGCAGCTGAACCCAGTATGGTGTTTAGGTTCTACAACTCATGAAAAATGGGAAAATGTATGTTTTTTCTTGGTCTCGGTCTCGCTGAAATAGTCTTGGTCTTGACACTCTCTGGTCTTGGTAGTGTCTTGGTCTCGGTTTAGGTGGTCTTGACAACAAGTCTACTACATGATTTGGTCTGGAGTTTGAAATACAGATGCGGGCATGAAAAAGTTCCCGTTTCTGCTGACTGCCAGCCACTTACCAGTGACTTGTCTGCTAATTCAATGGCACAGAGAAACGCCTGTGTGCCCAGGGGAAACAATTTCAGAGTATAAATGAATGCCCAGAACAAGGACGTTTCCACACGCCAAGTTTGAACACCATGTGTGATGACGTATTCACGGAACAAATCGTTCAGCCAGTGATAGTGCAGAAATAGTGCACTATTACTGCACCACTTCTGGCAGAGAAAGGTGGAACTTTTTCATGCCCACATCTGTACCTGCAAGTATGGTTTGGGCTGGTGTGAAAGTGGAACAGTTTGTTTTGGTCCAGACGACAGATTGGACCAAATTGTCCTCTGGACGTGGTCTCCGTCCGGTTCCAGGAGGACTCTGATGGTGTGAAAACTGCCTGGCCTCAGTTTGGCTCATTTACAACAACTCCATTAGTCCTACATGATAAGTCAAACAGAAGCTTATCGGAGAGAATGCTGAAGATAAAATACAAGCTGTTTCAGGTTTAGGAGCTTAGCCCATTTTCTGTGATCGTGTCTTGCAACACATCTTCTCCGTACCAAAAGCATCCACAGTGTTGTCGTGACACATACGAGCTTCATCCTGGAACAACAGCGATATTTGTGCTTGCTGCAGAAAGCAATGGTTTTTTGGAAATCATACCATCGATGTGGACAGAAACTTGATGATCAATGGCACTGAGATAGAATGAGTGAATTAGATAAAATTTCTTGGCGTAATTATACTAAATAAACTCAGTTGGAAACCTCACATAAACCATATGAAAGCAAAAATATGTAAATCTCTGGCAATAATTTCCAAAGTCAAAATGTTCCTAAATGAAAAAAAAACCTATCCTCTGTTTTTGCTATCTGTTTCTCCCTAACATGATGGCCTAGAGGTGTGGGGAAACACATACAAAACTTATCTGAAGCCGATTTGTTTAGTTTTAAAAAAATCAGCAATTGGAATTATTAATAAAGTGACCCACAGGGAACATTAAAACTTGCTTTTTATCCACCTAAAAGCCTTAAAATTTAAGGACTTGATTGACTTTAAATCTGCACAATTTATGTACAACATAAAAATTAACAGGTTTCCTGTTCATATCCAGGGATTGTTAAAAAAAAAAAAAAAAAAAAGAGCCTGTTTATAATTTTCAAGGGAGCAAAATGTTCAAAAAACCTAATGTGGTAACAAATGTAAAGCAACACTGTTTTTCTGTGATTGGGGTTGATGTGCGGAATAAGTTGGAACAAGAATTAAGACTGTTCAACATTAATTTAGTTTTAAAAAATGTTTTAAGATAACATTATAAAATCCTATATTGAGACTGAATGCTGTCTGTTAGGATTAAATGACAATGAATATTTCATTTGCATCTTGTGGATGGTAATGAGTTTTGTGATGTATGATGTTTGTAATTGTGATATGCTGCACAAAAGTGCTAGCTTTGGTATGAGTGTGATTTACAGCATGGCAACCTCTTTATTTTGCTAAATTTATCATGTTTGAGGGGCTAGCAAAAGAAGCTTAGGCTTCAGCTTATTCCTTTCCAGACATTACATGGTGTCCTTTTTTTTCAATGTTCAAAATGTCTGGATAAATGTAAAAACAGAAACGGAACTGAACTGATGATAATAATATATTGCCACAATAACAAGCAGAAGGGAACCACAAACATCATCATGGCCAAAACCACCATCACTTACTGCATCCACTTCTCTGTATGATCCACTTTCTCTGTTTTCTGAGCAAAGAAACTTGATTCAGTCAGAAACAAAGGAAATAATCAGGGTGACAGAAAAAATGAAGAGGAAAAGGAAAATACAACAAAATGTAAACAGGTGATATTTAACGGTTAGCTACTTCTGTAGTTTTGTTTTGGTTTTTTAGTTGTTTGTATTGTTGAACTGTGTATTTTTTATTCTGATTGGCTGCTACCTTGGCCAGGTCTCTCTTGTAAAAGAGATTTATAATCTCAATGGGACCTCCTGGTTAAATAAAGGTGAATAAATTTACAAAACTAGAGATGCACCGATCCGATGCCCAGATATCAGCTCCGATACTGACAAATTTGCTGGATCGGATATCGGATGAATGTCACCGATCCAGCATTCTGATCCAGTCATTTCTGTTTTTATTGTGTGAATGCGTTCAGCGCATTCACAAGTTAGTTTTCCTGTTTCCCTTTATTGTGTGATCTTTCAAGATTCACATTATTTTCCTGTTTACCTTTATTCTCCTTTTTTCTTCTTCCGCCGTTTTTTGGTCGACTACTCCTTCTAGCCCTTCCAACTCACTTCAACAATTTTGGTATCAAAACGTTCAGCTCGTTCAGGAGAGGGGTGCTATGTCTCCTGGTATTGATAACTTCAACCGTTTCCAAGTTATTGATCATTTATTGGTAAATTTTGCCCCATTGACTTCAATGTTAAACTCTTCAAATCCTTCAAATCCTTCAAATCCCTTCAAAAAACTTCAGCTCCTTTCAACCTCTATAACTTCAGCATACTTTCAGCTAGAAACACCATTCAAAGTTTTTTCAAATCTTCAAAGTTTCAGCTATTCAGCTATATCTTTTCAACTTCAGATCTTCAGCCAATTTTGAATTACGCCAGTTTACAAATTGTTCAACTTTTAGATTTTCAGCTTTTTCACTCCCTTCAGCTCCACTCTACTTCCACTCTAACTTCAAACCCTTCAGCTCCAATTAAAGTTCATATCTTCAACATACTTTCAGCTAGAAACACCATTCAAACTTTCAAATACTCTTCAGGAGTTGAACAACTACAATCTATATTTTCAGCTTCATATCTTCAACCGATTTTGAGCTATGCCCTCTGAAAAACCATGAAAAATTGCACTTTTCAGGCAAAAATTTTTCCTCCTCAGGAAAATCTTGAACAAATGCCCATAACTTCTACAGTTTTCGTCACAGAAAAATAAAATTTACATCAAAACGGAGCTTGACTCGTTGGCTTCGTCGGATGCCCCGGGTCAAAAATCCGTCAGACGCACCGTTTTCGAACTACGCCCCTCGGAATCTTACAAAGTCACCATTTTGCCCCTATTAAACTCCATTGTAATCTGGACGAAGAATCCTAAAAGTCATGCAGAATTAAACTGCCAGCATTTAAATTCTGTTCGAGTTAGGATAAAATAAAAGACATTTCTGAGTTCCTCAAAGCCTCGTGACGCTCACGGTGAAAAAATTATTTTGATATCTGTTACGGATTTCTCTCAGCGGAGAGTTGTTCGGGGAGTGGGTTCGAGGTTTTTCCATGCATTTTCAATGGAGTTTCTGATCCATAAGTCTGTGTCATCTGCAGCCTGTCACACACACACAGGTGCTGCGTTGTCATGACAACCTGATCAATTCTCCCTGCTGTGTTAATTAGCTTCACCTTTGACCTGATTCCTTGTCAATAAAGCAATGTATGATGAAGATGGAGCTTTAAAGCCACTGCAGTCATCATCACTGTCCCTCTGTCCACTTATCTGGTCATTCACCATGTCCTCACACCACAACTCTTCTCTCCTTCCTCATCTTCCCTCTTCTTCATCATCTCTCTTTTCTGGCTCCTCCCTCCTCTTCATCATCTCTCCTTCCTGGCTCCTAGCCTCATCCTCCCTCCTCTTCATCATCTCTCTTTCGCGGGTCCTCCCTCATTCTCCATCCTCTTCATCATCTCTCCTTTCTGGTTCCTCACTCTCTGTTCTTCCTCTTCCTCATCTTTCCTTCTTCCTCCTCCCATTCTTCCTTTCTCATCTCATTGATCCTTTCCACCTTCTTCAGTCTCACGCTTTAACCCTTTGAGCTTTCCACCTTCTTCAGTCTCACGCTTTAACCCTTTGAGCTTTCGACTTCCTTCAGCCTCACGCTTTAACCCTTTGAGCTTTCCACCTTCTTCAGCCTCACGCTTTAACCCTTTGAGCTTTCCACCTTCTTCAGTTTCACGCTTTAACCCTTTGAGCTTTCCACCTTCTTCAGTCTCACGCTTTAACCCTTTGAGCTTTCCACCTTCTTCAGTCTCACGCTTTAACCCTTTGAGCTTTCGACTTCCTTCAGCCTCACGCTTTAACCCTTTGAGCTTTCGACTTCCTTCAGCCTTACGCTTTAACCCTTTGAGCTTTCCACCTCCTTCAGCCTTACGCTTTAACTTTTTCAGGCTTTTCAGCCAAACGCTTTAACTTTTTCAGCTTTTTCTGCTTTTTCACCCTTTCGCTTTAATTTTTTTCAGGCTTTTCAGCCTTTATAGCCTTTCGCTTTAACTTTTTCAGCTTTTTCCACTTTTTCAGCCTTCCGCTTTAACTTTTGCAGGATTTTCAGGTTTTTCAGCCTTCCGCTTTAATTTTTTCAGGTTTTCAGCCTAACGCTTTAACTTTTTCCGCTTTTTCAGCTTTTTCAGCTTTCCGCTTTAACTTTTTCAGGATTTTCAGGTTTTTCAGGCTTACGCTTAAACTTTTTCAGGTTTTTCAGCCTTGTGCTTTAAATTTTTCAGCTTTTTCAGCCTATAAGCATTATAGTTTAACTGTTTCCGCCGTTGAGCATTATAGTTCAACTACTTCAGCTTCTTAAGCATTATAGTTCAGCGTCTTCAGGATTTTCAGGCTTTTCAGCCTTACGCTTGAACTTTTTCCGCTTTTTCAGCCTTCCGCTTTAACTTTTTCAGGATTTTCAGGTTTTTCAGCCTTCTGCTTTAATTTTTTCAGGTTTTCAGCCTAACGCTTTAACTTTTTCCGCTCTTTCCACTTTTTCAGCCTTCCGCTTTAACTTTTTCAAGATTTTCAGGTTTTTCACCCTTCCGCTTTAATTTTTTCCGGTTTTCAGCCTTACGCTTTAACTTTTTCCGCTTTTTCCGCTTTCTCAGCCTTCCGCTTTAACTCTTTCAGGATTTTCAGGTTTTTCAGCCTTCCGCTTTAACTTTTTAAGGTTTTTCAGCCTTATGCTTCAAATTTTTCAGGTTTTTCACCTTCTTCAGCCTTATGCTTCAACTTTTCCACCTTTTTCAGCCTATAAGCATTATAGTTTAACTGTTTCCGCCGTTGAGCATTATAGTTCAACTACTTCAGCTTCTTTAGCATTGTAGTTCAGCGTCTTCAGGACTTTCAGGCTTTTCAGCCTTGCGCTTTAACTTTTTTAGGATTTTCAGGTTGTTCAGCCTTATGCTTGAACTTTTTCAGCTTTTTCAGCCTTCCGCTTTAACTTTTTCAGGCTTTTCAGGTTTTTCAGCCTTACGCTTTAACTTTTTCAACTTTTTCCGCTTTTTCAGCCTTCCGCTTTAACTTTTTCAGGATTTTCAGGTTTTTCAGGCTTTCGCTTGAACTTTTTCAGGTTTTCAGCCTTATGCTTCAAATTTTTCAGCTTTTTCAGCCTATAAGCATTATAGTTTAACTGTTTCCGCCTTTGAGCATTATAGTTCAACTACTTCAGCTTCTTTAGCATTATAGTTCAGCGTCTTCAGCATAAACGCATTCACACATGCTGTTGCGGAGTAACAGCACTTTCTAGTTAATATTGTATTAAATGTACACCATTTATTAAAAGATAAAATTAAGTACATTTATATCTGTGTTAATTTGTTATTTTTCTTTAAATGAGGCTAAATGTTTATGTCAAGCTTTATGTCTTCAAAAACATGGCGAGGAATGCAGCTTATTCATTCAAAAGTAGTATCGGATCGGTATTGGGTATCGACCGATAGGCTCAGCCCTGGTATCGGTATCAGATTGGATCGTAAAAAGCTGGATCGGTTCATCTCGATACAAAACTATACTGTACCTGAAATGTAAGGCAGACTTTCCTCATGAGATTTGCTGATGAGATCAAGCTTAAATTAAACTAAAGTCTCAGTCAGGACAACAATGTTTCAGACTATCAAAGTTTTGAGTGTGAATTGCCTTTAATGAGAACAAGATAATGTATCTTTCAGAATTGTATTTTCTAATGTTTACAGCTCAGCTTCATGTAGAAAGTTGTTTATTTGAGCCAAGGGGCAAACTCCGCCTCAGAACAGTGAAGCTCTCTTCCTTGTTGTATATAGTGTAATCCTCCCTTCATCCGCTAGGGGCTGGCTCCAAGAGCGAGCAAATCCCCATAGACTCCCATGTTAAAAACGCCAACTTCACAGCAGAAATAAACAGGTTTACAGCCTGGTTCAAAAAATCATTTTAGGTTTATTAGGTCAAGTTTACCTTCATGTCAACTGTGAGGGGGGTGAATTTTTTTATAACTCATTCGTTTAGATGTTATTTATTCTTCAAATTACACATAATTAAGGGCGTGTCCTTATGACAGACCGGAAGCTCCGCCTGCCGACCGGAGGCTCCTAGTTAGCTCCTTCTTTGCTCTTAATAAGGTCTCAGTTTGTTACAGAGTCGCACAACGGCGGTGTTTAGTCAGCGAATTGCAAGTCTAAGCATGTCTTACCTTAACCATGCCGCTTAGGAGCCTTATCTTTGTTAGCTCCTCTTAGTTTCGTGTTAGCTCAGTTAGCGTTTAGCCCACAGTACGTCAGCTGTCAATCATTTGCCCCGCGGCCGCGCTGTGCCAATTTTAGGATTTTCCTGGAGTGACGACGTACGTGACACGGCAAGATGGCGACGGTAAGACACGCCCAACTGGCTTCACATTTCTCTATTCAGAAGAGACCGGAAGCTACGTCCAGTAATTATATACAGTCTATGATTTGAGCAGAATGTTTTTGTGTTTAGTCAGACACACGTTTGGTGCCAACAGTTAATTATGGATCCACTAAGAATATCAAATCCGCACCACATACAGTATGGAGCAATTTCCTGCTCCCCAAGTAGAAATGCAGAGCTTTTGCATCAGTGTTTTATTTTCAGAACAACTGAGAATGTCAGAAATGCAGCTGTGACCAAACTTTCTTGATGATGTTTGTGAAAGCTGGGTGCGTGCAGTAATAGTGTTCATATTTCTGATTATGGGATTGTTGCCAGGTGATAAAACACAAAACGTAGACAAACTTGAACTCTTTCTCTGAAAAGGGATGTGATGCTGCACTGAGCCAGCTTGCACTTCTGTCGCCACAGTCAGCTGACTGGCCTCTCACCATTATTTCATGTTAGCAAACGCTTTTATTCAGAGTGATCTGGAAACCGGAATAGAAAAGGGGAATTGTGGAATTCAGTTGCTGGTAGATGACAAAGTGTTCAGGAGATGCATAGATCAAAACATTATTCTAAAAATCAATGTTACACTGAGCAGAGAGAGTTTTTCCACAAAAAAAGAAAAATGTGTCTGTACAAAAATGCCACATGGACAAAGAAACAGGGAAATAATAACCAGCACTGCTGGATGACACAAAAAGGACTAAAACGGTAAAAAAAAAAAAAAAAGTTTATGCTGTGCCACCTTTGAGCCGGATCAGATTTCTTTTCTTTTCTTTTCTTTTCTTTTCTTTTCTTTTCTTTTCTTTTCTTTTTTGCTTACTTGTCTCTTGTCTTGTCCAGCATCATTACAGCAGAAAGATGATCTGGCTGCCTTGTTTTGTTAAACAAATTGCTTTGCAAAGGGATGATAAAGCTCCCCTTGATACATGATAATTGTTTATTTCAGATATGCCAGTGCTGCAGGTTTGCAGTGAGGGCCCGGGTGTGATTCGAATTCGATCCCCAGGATGGGGACGAAGCCCCAGGAAAAAAAATTCAAAATAAGATATATATTGGGGGGGATAGATGTTACAAAAAGCTGTACAAATAAATATGTTAAAAATCTCATTCAGCCTGTAAACAGACTAATTGCAACTTCACACTGGTATTCACTGTATGGAGACATAAACTGGGGCAGGGTCTGGCTGATTGGGGAGAAGCTCTGCATTCATCATGAAGTCAAAGAAGTGTCCTTTAAAAATTTTCCATAATATATATGCTGCAAAAATAACATTTGAAAGGTTCAAACTAGACATTGACTATAACTGTGACTTCTGCCAAATGGAACCAGAAACCATCGTTCACCTGTTTTATTGTTGCACCTTTAGCAAAAACCTCTGGGTTCATTTAGATTAGAACAACTCATGTACAAAACAGGTTATATGATCTGCCTCCAGGAGAGCAATATCCTTTTTTATTTTGAAAACTCCTCCATCCCCGGAGACCTCGCCCTCCTGATGCAGACTTGCTAGCCAAATATCACATCCAAAAAACAAAATGGGCCCAAAGTAAACTGAATGGAATGCATTTTGAACATGAAATAACCCGATAACACTATAAAATGTGTAGCTACAGTAACAAGAAAGCTGTGAAGATTATGGATGCAGTAAAGAAATATGTCAGTGGATGATTAATGGTTCCCTGTTTATTCTTTTTTCATTTTCATTTTTTCTGTTTTGTATTTTATATTTAATTTCTTAATTGGTTGTTGTTAGTCCTTTTTTTAATGGTGGATTGTATTTCTTTGATATACATGAATACATAATTGTATCTCCTTTGTGTAAATAAAGGAGAAAAAAAGGGATTCCATCCCTAGACTCCCATGTATAAGTGATGCACATTTATCATTTAGTCAAAAGGATATTTTAGCAAGGATGCATGACCAATCTGAGGCATAGTGACCTGATCCCACACTGTCACAAGAAGTTACACTCTAAAGCTGGAAAGGGGAGAGGGAAGAGAAGGAAAAGGAAACAGAGATGCAAAGGTAACCCCTACAATTGTACAACCAAAACAGACAACAAGCCGTTACACCTGTAGAGAAACTTCATCTCTTCTGTAAGAAAACAAGGCAGAGAAACATCGGGAACACTGATACTAAGGCAAACTGAGAAAAAAATAAATAACAAGATCATGGATATGACAGCACCTGCGATAAGCCTGCAAACACACTGTAATGGTATTAAACCCACACAACACCGCAGGCCTGCATCAGCACACAAACTCTATAAAAAAGCATTTCAAGTCATTGTATAACATAGTTGGTCAAATGGAAAAATTATTTCCCATTCTCTTGTACATGAGAGAAAAGCTATGAATTTAAGCTTCAAACAATGTTCCATTTAAAAACTTTATTCTCACTCTATAATTACTGTATATTTTGAGTGACCATGCTTCATGGGAGATGTGGCGTTCCATGGTCATCCATGAAGCTGGAATATTTCAAACATCTCATGATATGACTGCGACAGGGGGATTTATTTTTGCTTGTTTATCCTCTTATTCACCTGGTGATGTCTATAAACAGAAATAAAAAGAGGAATGTGTGCATGAAACAACTGGTGAACGTCCTGCTGTAGAGATGTTTCCATATGTTTTTGCCAAAGATGTTTTTAGGAGGAAGTTAGTCGAACATGCACTTTTAGACGTCTTACACAGCAACAATTTCTATTCAGAATTCGACCGGTATTCTCGGACATATCCAGTTTTCATATCATTGACAAGAAAATTTGGCTATTCAGCTGTGTTTTTGTCACCCTCAGTCCTTGTGGAAATTTGTACTGTCACAAAGGGGGTTTCATTTCTCGCTTTACTTGGCAAAAAGGAAATTGCTTCATGTGTGGTGAGGGTTTGTTTTTTGCAGCACCAAACTCGTGCTTGGATAACTTGTAAAAGTAACAGTTTGGTCAGTCCTGCAGCCAACTGGAAACACTGAAGACAAAAACAACCGTGACTCAGAGAAAATGTACAGTGCTCAAGGAAATTACATGGTTAAACTTTTTCTTATAACATTCTTAACATTAAGGAAACGGTAAATAACGGTGCTGGTTTTGCCAGCTGACTAACGTTAGCTAGCTGATGGCTAATTATCTTAAGATTCATTTTGTATATTTGAGAAAAAGTTTGTTTTACATCAAATGCTGTGTGTAATTGATTCACTGCTGGTCTTGGGGGCTGATTAGTTCCAGTTGGCCAATTTTAGAGACTAGAATTTCTAACTGGTTTCTTTTGTAATGCAATCCTTGTCTTCTTATATTTTTGTGACTCATCAACTGTTGAAAAAAATAAAGATCCTCTGAGTTCCAGTCAAATAACAAATAAGTAGGAGAAAAGTGTGGTAGATCACATGCTCCACTAACATGATCTGATCCACAAGTGAAACTTGGTTTACGTGTATTTATGGATCCACATGCACACATTTCTCTTCACACAAAACAAACACAGCAATACACATTTGAAATATTTGTGGACTACTGAACATTTTTTGTGGGCTGTACTGTGCAGATTACGGCTTTTTACAGATCAGCACCTGGACAAAATCATGAAACAAACTAAGAAAAGCCACAAATAATGGGTTTCACAGATACAGTTCAATACACAAATATTGACTGAGCATTTATAGATCTTCTGCAAGTCAGTCTGTATTTTTGTGCATATGATTTTAAACCGTAAAACACAAATAAAAAAGAGACAAATTTGAGGCTATTGAAATATCTGTAGCTTGTGGGCCATTTGTGAATCTTCATTCGTGGGTCATAACTCCTAAAGTCCCATAAAAACTTTCAAGTCACCTTTCAAATCTGATATCAAAATGCGAAAACATGCAATGCGAGTTGAATGTTGACAACAAGTTCCTGCACAGTCTGTCGCTCTGATAAACCTCTAATGCAGCACTGAACAGTTTGGTCTGTCTCAGCTGTTCCTGCAGACTCTCAGTGAAAACATATTACAGCAGAGACCAGGTATGAGATATATGGACACTAAAGAATCAAAAACAAGTTAGTGATGATTAACCACTGTCACCACCATTATCTTCACATCTTACATAACAGCTGACACGAACTGTGGGACAAAAACATGTGTCCTCACACAGCCACAGTTCAGGTAATGACGATTAAATGCAACAGTTAAGGTTTTGTGCTCATAGCGAAGCACACAATTAGTGCTGATTTATTCTTATTTTCTCTAAACTTGATGTTTTCTGTGGTTTTGTCCCCCTTTTCTGCTGCCTGTACCGCCAGCTTCTCGTTGCAATGCATGCTGCTAATCCTGATATTAATTACTCTCAAGTGGGAAGAAAAGATCCCAGTGTAGAAAAGTTGGATTAAATAAAGACTTATAGCCACATATCCCCCTATTTAGCTATAATGTTTATCACCCTGGTACAATCTGGATTTATTTACCCACTAGGACTCGTAACTGACCTCAAGGCGACTACATGCAACTATACACTGTACTTAGACATAAGGTCAGCCCTCTCTCTGTGTTTTATGTCTTGAATGTCTTTATATATTTTTGTTTTTTGTACATTTTTTAAGGACATGAATGGTACATTTATTTTCCCAGAAAGAAAGAAAGAAAGAAATCAAGCTAGAATTTTTTTAAAGCATTACTTGTAGTTTTGAAGGCTTTAGAGTTCTCTTGTACATTCAAACAAGGTTTAAACAAATGGCTGCCCAGTTGTAGTCTTGAGGAAATAAAAAGTTGAAACATGGATTTGAGTAATTTCCTTTTTACTATGATAAAACACACAAACCCTTTTAGTTCTCTGTTAATTTTCATGCCACTGCTCAAAAATAACATACCTACATTGAAGTTAGTGTGTCTGACACCACAAAGAGTATTTAAATACTTTTAGTAAAGTGAGATTTGTGAGGAAGTCTAATTATCAGTGTGTAAATAGTGACCAAATAAAGATTCAATTCAATTCAATTTTATCTCTAAAAGTGCTTTACAACAGCCATGGCTGATCAGAGCGCTACAGTAGGAAGAAAAATGCAACAAAGTGTAAACACTTATTTGTGACATCACTCTCAGCTGTTAACAGCTGATATAGAAAGATGGTGCTTCAGTCTGGCTTTGAACAGCGGCAGGTCTGAAATGGCACGAAGGTCCAGGAGCAGAGAGTTCCACAGTCTCGGCCCCACCAATGAAAAGGCACGATCACCCCACTGCCTGCATCAGGTCCTCGGGACCACCAGCAGGTGCTGTTCAGAGGAGCGCAGAGCTCTGCTGGGCTGGTGAGGGGTCACGAGGTCGCAGAGGTAGGCCGGGGCTAGGCCACGTATGGAGCAGAAAACGAACAGGAGGATTTTGAAGTGGATTCTGAAATGAACCGGGAGGCAGTGAAGGGAGCACAGAACAGGAGTTATATAGTTGTATTTGCGAGTGTTGGTGAGGAACCGGGCAGCTGCATTCTGTGAGTTGTAGACGGTGGAGAGAGGTCTGATTTATTCCAATGTAGAGGGCATTCGTCCAAACGGGAGCTGATGAAAGCATGAATTGCTTTTTCCAGGTTCTTACGGCAGAGAAGGGTTTGATCTTGGAGAGCAGACGAAGCTGACAGAAACTTGCCCTGATAGCGGAATCTATTTGTTTGTCCAGTTTGAGGTTATTGTCCAGAGTTACACCAAGATTCCTGACTGAGGCATGGAGGGGAGGGGTCACAGGCGACAGGCCTGGGACTGTGTTAGTAGGACTGGGGGTGCTGAAGAGAATGAATTCAGACTTTGATTCGTTTGGACAGAGGAAGTTTTGTGACAGCCATTGTTTAATGTCCTGCACACAAGCTTGGGTGGGCTGCGTATCCGGGGCATTGTGGGATATCAATGGTATAAATAAAAAAAAAAGTCTGAATATGAATACTAAACCTCTATCAGATCATAAAACCTGCAAATATTAAATTTGATTGATTAAGTGAAGCAGAACAAAATTTGTGAGATTTCAGTGGAGACAGTTCAGACGCTGTCACCAAAATGGCCTTTTTGGCCCCGTTTTCTGTTTTCAAAGTCACCCAATGGGGGATCTCAGGTTTCAAAAGATTAACAATTTTTTAAAGCTTGTTTCACATTATTCCCATCTGTTTTCGGCTGGAATGTTGCTCAAGTAGAGCGACCGTCTGTCAGTCAGAAGGTTAGTGGTTTGAGCCCAGGTTTCCTCAGACCTCATCCTGAAAGAAAATTAATTATCTTTCTTTGGATATTTAGTGGAAAACAGACTTTTTTCTCCTTTTAAATTAGAGTACGAGATGGCCACCAGAGCACTGCTTTTTATACAGTACAGACTAAAAGGTTACAGATAAATACAGTACCAGTCAAATGTTTAGATACACATACCTGTACTTACCAAAAGTCCTAAAGATCAGTGGTGTAGCTCTGGGGGCCATCCTGCTTTAAAAAAAAAAAAAAAGCCAGAAGAAAGATAGTGACAAGCCTTTGTACTCCTAAAGGTGTTCAAATGTGATTTTTTTTCAGATCAACTTATTTTAATTGTGTTTATTGGGTCTTTATAATAATCCACCCACTCTTTGCTTGAGGGCCAAAAATCACAGCCATACGTTTTTCAGTCTACAGGTTGAATCAAGTACCATCTTATTCAGACCTGGATTTCAGCTTTATCCCTTCTCCTTCACCACAGTGTCTCCATCCCATTTCTCCCTTTTTCTTCCCTTTTGAATTATCTTCACATCCATATTTTATTGCTTTGTTGCCATTTAGTTACCTGTGAAGTATTCATTGTGTCTAAATGAATGTAAATCATTTTATTTTCCTTCTACTTTCACTTTTTCTCAGTATTGTCTTGCTTTACTTCAGCTGCTTATAATCTGTAGTTCTTCTCAATGTTTGAGACATACTGGAGGCAACAGTAGAAGATACTGCTGTTAGCCACATTTATCTTGTTGCATTCATCAGGTATGAAGTGAATGGGGTGTTTTGGCTTTATTTTCACTTCTGGGGAAAAGCGCTCTAGTTTGCCACACATTATCCTCAAATGACTAAGAGCATAGCAAGAAAGCTCATTGAAAAATGAAACAGATTCATTAATAACTTTAAATATATTTATTGCCGTCTCTCTTTTTGAGAGCTCAAGATTACAACAAAACTGGACAAAGTGACAATAACACAGTATAAAAATAAATTAAGGCAACAAATAGTCACAAGAAAACAGAAAAGACACATTTCCCCCGTTGTTTCGAGGGAGCTGAGCTAACTTGGACTCATTCTGTGCAACATACAGTAGGTCTAAATGAATATGACAGTTTGATGTGCATTTATAATAAGTTATCTTTAAATAGACTTAAGACAAAGACATGGACAATATTTCTGCAAGGTAAAACAGTGCTTCTATAACAGCTAACAAATGGATGGAAGTAAGCATTTATTACTAATTCCACATGACTTAAATGGTGACCTTTGACTTCTGAAGAGTAAGTAAAGGGGGGATGCTGGTTAAGAAACAGGAAAGGTGGAGGACAATTAGGAATGTTTCCCTTTCATAAAGGTGGTATGGCTCCACCTTTAAGAGAGAAAATCTCAGAAAAGTTTAATTAAACAAGTTATTCACTAGTTATTCTGTCATGGAATTACCAAACGTCTCTTCCAAGAGTTTCATGCGTCGTATCAGATTGACGTATGAAATTACAGGCTAGCTGTGTGACATGCTGAACAAGAATCACTATCATGTCCATTCAGAAAAACTAAACAGCGGCTTCTTCTTCTTCACATCTGCTTCACCCTCTGCTGCAGGAGCTCCAGCTGCCGGGCCACCTCGTTGGGCAGGTCGTTGTTCACCTGTGTGGTGAAGTACTTCCTCACGTCTTCCACCTCCCTCTGCCAGAACTCCTGATCCAGGGAGAACAGCTCCTCCAGGTCTACCTGCCCCTGGAGGCCGTGCAGGTTCAGGGAGTCGGAGCAGGGCACGTAGCCCACGGCCGAGGGCATGGCGCCGGCCTCGCCGTTCACCCGCCTAAACATCCAGTCCAGAACGCGGATGTTGTCGCCAAAGCCGGGCCAGAGGAAGCCGGCGGTGGGGCTCTTGCGGAACCAGTTGACGTGGAAGATCTTGGGGAGCTTGGCACCAGGACGGTCAGCCATGCTGAGCCAGTGAGAGAGATACTGTCCAAAGTTGTAGCCGAAGAAGGGGCGCATGGCGAAGGGGTCATTCATGATTACCTTGCCTGGATAAGTGAGGCAGAAAGAGGGAGGGAGTGAGTATCATCTTTGTCAAACTCTGGGAGGAACTAGACGGGATCTCCTCACTCAGATACTGACCTCTGTGTTCAGCTGCAGCTGTGGCCTCTGACCTCATGGCTGCTCCGACAAACACTCCATGCTGCCAGCTGAAGGCTTCATACACCAGAGGGACACCTGAAAATAAGCATATTAGTTTAAATGTTTTGGTCTCCTTCATACCTCTGGATTACATCTCCATGTGTGTGTTTTCAATCCCAAACTTCCCCCTGAGACTGAGCTCACCTTCTGGTCTGCGCCCTCCGAAGATGATGGCCTCAATGGGGACTCCTTCTGGGGATTCCCACTGTGGGTCAATGATGGGACACTGTCCAGCCGGCGTGCAGAAACGAGAGTTGGGATGAGCACAAGGTTCGCCTACAAAGGGAGAAACACAGGATGGTGGTTTCACTTTTGTGATACTCATACTCGTCATGTAGTCTTGTACTCACACTTTAGTTAATTTAAATATTTTTTTGTTGTGTAGTTACATAAGGATTCCTACTTCTGAGCTACTGTTTACTTGGATAAGTGAAAGCTTTTTACCATCCTCTGATCTCCAGGGTTTGTTCTTCCAGGACGTGACGGTGACTCCCTCAGGCAGTGACTGGTCCATTCCCTCCCAGTACACGCCACCATCGCTGGTCTCTGCTACATTCGTGAAGATAGTGTTCTTGACAATGGTTTCCATAGCGTTGGGATTGGTTTTCGCTGAGGTTCCAGGTGCAACGCCAAAAAAGCCATTCTCAGGGTTGATGGCACGTAGGTTGCCTAGGAACAAGGAGATGAGAGGAAAACAAAAACAATTGTTATTCCTTTTGATTTTTTTCAACGTTGCTGAAGACCAGTTGATCTCAAAAAGCTTCTCACCTTTGTTGTCAAACTTCATCCAGGCTATATCGTCTCCTACACACTCAACCTTCCAGCCAGGCAGCGTGGGGTTGAGCATTGCCAGGTTGGTTTTCCCGCAGGCACTGGGGAAGGCTGCTGCCATGTATTTCTTCTGCCCAGCAGGGTTGGTGATGCCCAAGATCTGAACAAGAGAAACATTTGGGTTTATGAGAATGGATTAGTTGCGTGTAACATTTTGAATAAAGTGGTGGACAACCTCTATTTTCTGTAGTAGTTCTCTCTTTCCTTACCAGCATATGCTCGGCCAGCCAGCCCTCTTCCTTGGCGATCCGTGAGGCGATCCGCAGAGCAAAGCACTTCTTTCCCAACAAGGAGTTTCCTCCATAACCGCTGCCGAATGAGACAATTTGTCTACGGTCTGGGATGTGGGCGATCAGCGTTTGCTCGGGGTTGCAGGGCCAGTTATTTACCAGGGGCTCTAAAAGAGTAACCAGAGAAATGTCCAAACGTTTAACAGAATGTAGCGACAGCAACCTCAAATGCTTTTAAACAGAACAATGTTGTCTAAGGATATTCTTAGAGACGTACTTTTCAGTGGCAGAGGACAGCCGACGGAGTGCAGACAGCGGACAAATTCACCATTTCCTAGAGCAGACAACACAGCCTTCCCCATACGGGTCATCACCCTCATACTGGCCACCACGTAAGGAGAGTCAGTCAGCTCCACTCCGATCTTAGAGAGAGGGGACCCTACAGGACCCATGCTGAAAGGAATCACATACATGGTGCGACCTGAAGAAAGAAAACAAATATTTACATTTTCATTCAGTCAGAAAAATAAAGTTGCATGGTTTTATTTTCTGAAGATGTATTGGTACCTTTCATGCAGCCGGGGAAACGCTGATTCATGGCTTTGTCGAACTCTTCCGGGGACATCCAGCGGCCCAACTGGCTGACTCCACCTTCCAGTGGCGTGGGCACTGTGTCCTTCTGGTCCCGGGTAACAATCACTGTTTTGCTCTCCACACGAGCCACATCCCTCGGGTCGGTTCTTGCCAACCAGCTGCATTAGGAGAAGAGGAGGAGGGAGGGGGTGAAGATGGTGAAAAAGAGGACATTAGTGCTTCTTTAAACATGTCTGTGAAGCCATCTCCAAATCTTGCTGCAGGGTGAACAAAGAAAATGTACTGTATGTCTCATTTTTCATCGGTCTGGAACTGCTGCTAAGCATTTCTGCTGTGACTCAACGAGCTGGACTTTCTGGTTTGACAGAGTTTGCTGTTTTCCAGGTATGTTGTCTATCTAAACAGCTGCTGACGACTGAGTGATGCAAACTGCCCTCAACAGTAGCATCACTGGGCAATCTGCCAGCTGAACCTAACTGTAGCTGCAAAAACACAAGTTATATGGTCATATTATCCTCATTACATAATTCCTATTTTTCTCTGTGGCTTTTACCGCACTGCAAAACCCCCTGAAGTCCCTTAAAATCGAGAAAAATCTTCAATTTCTAACCCGTCACCCTATAAAGCAGCTGGAACCAGTCTAAACCAGCCAACCTACCAGTTCTCATATTTGCTGAGTTTCTTGATCATCCCCTGCTCCTCCAGCTGGGTCAGGATAGCGCGGTTCTCCTCATCAGAGCCGTCGCAGATGTGGATGGACTCAGGTTGGCAGAGAGCCACGTTGGCGTCCAAAAACTCCCTGATGGCCGGGCTGAGGGCACTGATGTCGCCCTGCAGGATCCTGGGGCCGCTCTGGTTCTGGGACTGGATCTGAGGAGGCATGGTGGTGTGGTCTAGAGAGACGGGAAGTTGATAGACTGAGAGAAAAAAGGTGACAGGAAATCTGGAGGTAAGAGGAGAAAAACAGCGCAGAGGGTTGAGAGGAGTATTACATAACATGAAGGAGGGGGAAAGTTAGCAAGAATGTGGCAAGAAATGGGGGAAGGGGTGATAAAAGAGAAGTGGAGAAGTTGAAAACAAGAAAGAGAACCAAGTTGGATGAAATAATGCAGAGGAAGGGAAGAAGATAAAGTATGACGGAGGCAAAGATGTGCAGAAGAAAGGAGAAATGAAAATTAGTTTTGCACAAACTTCTAAGAGCATCAAAAATGTTTGCAGCGGATTTCCAAAATTCTGCATATGCAAGTCAGGTGGGTTGAGTTTTGCATCAGCATCGCTGTGCAAATCACAATTTCCAGCCTTCCACACACACCAAAGTCAGAGAAAAGGAATGGCATCAGGTTACCTTCAGTCGATTGCTCGGAGCAAAGAGCTGTTAGCTTGGTCTCATCAGCTGAGGTGTCTCTGTTGCTGCTTTCAAGAGATGAAGACTCTTGATCAGTTGTCTCTGCTGTGGAGGTTTCTTCCTTTTTATACCCTGGGATGTCCCTCAGGAGGGAGGGGAGGAGGGGGAGGAGGAGGGATAAGAGTGTGTGAGGAGGTGTGTGCGCATGACCCTGTTGTTTCCAGTAGATATGAAAAAGACAGGGTGTTACAGACTTTGGGTTGATCATTAATCAGCAGCAGGACGTAATGCTGCCTTCACGTAACCGGTTCCCTCTGCTGCCGTCTGAGCGCTGATAGCTGCCTTAGATCCCAGAGAGAACGATGCAAACATGTAAGACACATTCCTGGAAGGAAAATCCAGGCTGAATTCATTTTTTAAAGTATTTTATCTGAATTAAAGTCATAATAAGATGCAAAAAAAAAAAAGGGAGTGTAATTTAGTTTTTCTTTTCTTTTTTGTCAGAAAAGTGCATTTGCAATATTTTATAAAAAAATTTTCTTACTTCTTTTTCTCCAAATATTCCTCTTTTTTTCTTTTTAACTCTTTTTTTCCTTCTTTTTTTTTAACTCTTTATTGAAATCCAGATAAGTGGAAGTTCAATTTAAGCTGAAGAAGAAGAAAGCAGTTATCGGTGGCCTCCTGCCCTCTTGCAGGAGTTGCGAAAGGTGTTGAACCTTGGCCTGAATCAGCCAGTGATGTAAGCGCAGGGTTCACCCTCGTCAGGCTGCAGTGTGACGCCAGCAGCTTTTTGGATGCCCTCCTTTGTATTGGCCGAGTGCCGGGGGCTTGTCCCTGTGAGGTCAAAGGTCAGCCAGGAGTAGGCTCACACGTGTGCGCGCCTGCATGTACTATACGTGCATGTGCGCGCCTGCATGTACTCCTGTACGTTTAGTTTTTACTGCTAAGAGTTCTGATTCCTGCAGCTGGTTTAAGTTGGAGGTAAGTTGTTTAGTAGTTGTTGAAGGCGAAGCAGCAGCGTCAGAGGGAGCAGTTACACCGCTGGGCTGTGTAACCTGCAGATTTAAAAAGGAAAAAAAGGCCCAGTTATAGACAAGTTGAGGTGCATTTGCTGCTCATGCTGTCTGAGTTTCTGGTTTGCTGCACTTACTTATTCTGTTCTGTCTGTCTGTTAGTTTCTCTCTTTACCAACATTTTCATGTACCAAGAAGCCAAACTTTATTCAGTTAATGTGCTGCAGTGCATTATGTCCTCAGAGCTGAAGGGTGTTTCAGTCTTCTTTTAAGTTTTAATTTATACTGATTAGAAAATACATTAAAGTGTGGCCACAGATAACTGTAAATTATGATGATGATGTCATGTTCCAGCGGTGAGTATTTGGGATTGTGTAAGTTTTGTAGTTTGGAAGAGCTGGACGATGCACCTCATTTTCTTCTTATTACTGAAATTTCTATATGCTCAATTTACTAAAAGACTAATGCGATTAATAATTTGTTACAGGATTGTTGAGGTCTGAAGATGTTTAGTAATGAATTTGGAATATTTGTAGTCATACATGCAACATCTTAGGTCAAGAACATACTTACTAGAATTTGTTTCATCTCATAAATCCATGACCGTAACTGTATTATTTTGGTTAAATGCTGCATTAATGCAAAGGAAGCCAAACAGGAGTACTTCTCATTTTATTTCTCTAACCTCAGTGTTTACTCCAAAAGAAAGAGCAAGTCCCCGCAGCTGCAGTCATACTTGCAGGAAAGGAGTACTGCTTCTAGACGAGATGTTGTCTCTAAACATCTGACAGTTTTCCTTTTATTTTTCTTTCTTTCTTCCCTTTTTCACTGGTCAAGGTTGGGTGTTCTGTGCAGGCAGATGTGATCATGCAACAGCAGCATAACTTCACAGGGTACTGAGACCAAATACTGTACAAGAAGATGAATAGGCAGACGAGAAAGAATGACACTTAAAGTTACACAACACCCATAGCTTTAGTGTTTTATGAACTGGGCCTCAGTTGTGTAATAACCTGCCAGCAGTCGTAAAACTGAGACACTCTGAAGATCTGTAACCTGTCTGCTAAACTTTAAAGGTATTCACATCTGCTACCATCTAATCTAATCACTGTATGACAACCTACTTGTAGGTTTTTTTTATATATATATATGTTAAATTAGTGATTGCTGGTTAAATTGTCCAGGATATAACCCCATCTGGTGCACGCTGGAGTGATCCAGCTTTCCAAAAGTCCTGAACGGGTCAAGCATGACGCAGGAATCAGAATTAGAGTTTTCTCCCAGTGCTGGTTTGACCAGTCTCAGCTTTTTGATGTGCTGCTGAGCACACTCACGTGTCATCAGATGATTGAGATAGTTTCACGTGTCTGTCACTGGATTAGATGAATTTAGGAAATACTGACTGTCAACCTGCAGGCTGAAGGAGAAAGCAGAACGATCCAAAGTATGTCTTATATTTGGGCAAGTTTGGGCTTTGCTTACTGCTCCTCAGCTGTGGGCTGCTTTCACTTCAGACATTTTGGCTAAAATCTTAACTGCTAATAATGCTTTTGAAAATTATGCTTCCTTTTGATTAATAAAAAAAAAGGAAAAACTATTTTACTTTTTCTTTTTTTTTTAGTTCTTTAGTTTGCCTGCATCTTAGTCTATATTTTAAAAGACATTTCTCTCTAAAGTTGATGGCATAGCTGTGGGCGCATTAGAAATTATCCTGTAGAGTCCATACTGTACAACACTGATGAATGGTGATACTTTTTTGTAGTATTTCCATCTTTCTTAAAAGAAACGTTTACCAAAAAAACATTTAACCAGCATGTTTAGGGGCTGCTGAGGGAATCGGGGGTACCCGTAGAAAAGTTGTGCAAGATGAAGAACATTTAAACTCCACACTGTTGAGATTCAACCTGAGACTTCTTGCAAGGTACCAAACCAACAGACACTGTGGAGCCCACACTTACCTGCCAGAAATCTGACCTTAAAGACCCTTAGTTGACAATGATGATTTTGTACCTTTAAAACACAATAAAGGTTTGCAATAATTATTGGCAAAACCAGAATTTTTTTTTTTTTTTTTTTTGTGACAACATATCCACTGACTTGTCAGTCCCTCCGTCGCTTCTCGTGTGCATCTGCAGAGATTTTATCCCAGTATATTCTCAGAACATCTGTGAAATTGTCACAATGCTTAATCAACTGGTGTATAATATGAAACAATGATGTTTTTCTGTTTCTTTCTCGTTTTTTGGTTGTGCTATGAGAACCAAAAATAACTTTGCAGAGGAACACAGCCTCCCAGCTCCTCCTCAAAGTGGCAGCAAAGTAAAGAGCGTGTTGCTATCGGCTTTTAAATACATAAAACTTCAGATTTGAATGTCAGAGGGGTTTGATGGTGGAGTTACATGCAGCTGTCAACTAAGAAATCTGGATTTTGGTTTGACAATCATATCTAATTTTAGCCAAGTTTGAAATCTCTCTTTGAGTGTCAAGTATTGAGATATTTCAGTCATTTCTGGTGGTAAGAAAAAAAGAAAGCATATCAAGTAGAAAAAAAGAAATGTTCACAACATAATTGATAGCTTTCTGTCTAAGTGGCACAAAAAAAAAACAATGCCACATGCTCCGGTGCTCCTCTTACCTCCTACAGTTCATAGATTAAATTGTTACTTTAAAAAACTGCAGGTTTGAGTTTGAGTACAAAATTAATTTGTGTCTCTGTGTCAGCCCCGTGATGCCTGGTGACCTGTCCCCCATGCACAGACCTCTCATCTGAGAGAGACAACTGCAGTCGGATATACTGCTGCAGTTTTTCATGACCTGAACAGGTTTGGCTAACATGATGATGATTTGATTTCAATAAGCTAGATATCAGAAATATTCTAAATGCCTGTTTAGACGTTTCTCAGTGGAATATTCTACTTTTTGAAAAAGATTAGATCCTTTGACTTTTGCAGCAAGATGTTTGATGTATTTCATTTACATTAAACTGAATTGCTTGAAATTATTGTCATTCTTTTTTTTTCAACCCTATAATGAGATTTTATGTGCAATTGTAGATTTCAAGACAACTTAAAAAGCAAAATTCATCTATGTTTCACATGTCAAAACACTTGGCCTCAAATTTGGCTGGGCATTTTCAGTGTGTTAGACAATAACTGCAGAAAAGAATCGATCAAATGTAAAGAAAATGGCAGAATAAATCATGTAAAATACTGTTTAAGAGAAACATCTCCAAACAGGATTAAAAGACCGCTTGAAATGAAGAAGTGGATAATAGACCAATTCCAGACTAGACCAGACTTTTTTGTGTGTGTCTCCTAGTGGAAAAAAACAGCACTGACACGTCATTTTGTAAGCGGAGACATTGAACTTACTACATCTATCAATAAGTGCTTACGTTCACATCCTGCAGTTAATGAATGAGCAACCTTATCAATAAACATTTGTTTATTGACAACATTTTAGTTTTCCTGTCAACCAGAAAAAAAGTAATTCAGCATTCATTCAGGCAGCATCTGCTGACAGAAAAAGTTCCTGAATCTTCCATTAGAAAACACATGTTCATACACAGCTGCGCTGACTAAAGCACAGTGATGTCACAGAGAGTTATTAATGATCACATGGCACTGAATGCTCATCTATTCATTCCCTATATTCACTTTACCCTGCACATAGTGATGGGGAGACACGTCACCTGTCTATTACAGGCTTGAATGGCTATATAATACCAAATATACTTCATGGACAACAAATATAAGTAATTTTAGAAATACAGCTGTGTGAAAAAGTTTTTGCCCCCTTCCTAATTTCTTACTTTTTGCATGTTTGTAACACTTAAATGTTTCAGATCATCAAACAAAGTTTGATGTGAGTCAAAGATAACACAAGTAAACAGAAAATGCAGTTTTGAATGAAGATTTTTATAGTGTGTGTGTGTGTGGGGGGGGGGGGGGGGGGGGGGGTCCAAACCTCCATGGTCCTGTGTGAAAATGTGATTGCTGCCCCCCCCTGTTAAAACATAAATATAAATTAGCTGTGGTTTATCACATCTTTGGAAAGCAGAGTTCAATTTCTCTAGCCACACCAAGGCTGGATTACTGCCACACCTGTTCTCAATCAAGAAATCACTTAAATAGGACCTTGTCTGATGAAGTTTAGTAGACCAAAAGATCCTCAAAAGCTAGACATTGTGCTGCGATCCAAAAAAAATTCAGTAAAAAATGAGAAACAAAGTAATTGAGATCTATCAGTCTGGAAAAGGTTCCAAAGGCATTTCTAAAGCTTTGGGACTCCATTGAACCACAGTGAGAGCCATTATCCACAAATGGTGAAAACATGGAACAGTGGTGAACCTTCCCAGGAGTGGCCGGCCGACCAAAATTACCCCAAGAGCACAGCAACGACTCATCCAAGAGATCACAAAAGACCCCAGAACAACATCCAAGAACTGCAGGCCTCACTTGCCTCATTTAAGGTCAGTGTTCATGACTCCACCATCAGAAAGAGACTGGGGGGCAAAAATGGCTGCATGGCAGAGTTCCAAGACCAAAACCACTGCTGAGCAAAAAGAACATAAAGGCTCATCTCAGTTTTGCCAGAAAGCATCTTGATGATCCCCAAGACTTTTTAGTAAATACTCTGTGGACTGACGAGACAAAAGTTGACCTTTCTGGAAGGTGTAGGTCCCATTACATCTGGCGTAAAAGTAACACGGCATTTCAGGAAAGGAACATCACACCAAAAGTAAAATATGGTGGTGGTAGTGTGATGGTCTGGGGCTGTTTTGCTGCTTTAGAACCTGGAAGACTTGCTGTGGTAAATGGAACCATGAATTCTGCTGTTTACCAAAAAGTCCTGAAGGAGAATGTCCGGCCATCTGTTGGTGACCTCAAACTGAAGCGCACTTGGGTTCTGCAGCAGGACAATGATCCAAAACACACCAGCAAGTCCACCTCTGAATGGCTTAAGAAAGACAAAATTAAGACTTTGGAGTGGCCTAGTCAAAGTCCTGACTTGAATCACATTGAGATGCTGTGGCATGACCTTAAAAAGGTGGTTCATGCTGGAAAACCCTCCAATGTGGCTGAATTACAACAATTCAGCAAAGATGAGCGGAACAAAATTCCTCCACAGCGCTGTAGAAGACTTATTGCCAGTTATCGCAAACGCTTGATTGCAGTTGTTGCTGCTAAGGGTGGCTGAACCAGTTATTACAGTAGGTTTAGGGGACAATCACTTTTTCATGCAGGGCCATTTAAGTTTAATTTTTTTTTCCCCCTTAAAAATAAAAATCTTCATTTAAAAACTGCATTTTCTGTTCACTTGTGTTATCTTTGTCTCACATTTAAATTTGTTTGATGATCTGAAACATTTAAGAGTGACAAACATGCAAAAAGTAAGAAATTAGGAAGGGGGCAAAAACTTTCACACAGCTGTAGGTTCATTACAACTGTAGGCAACTTTTTGGAGCATCACATTGACAAACTCAGAGAGGCTCCATTTTTCTAATTTTTTTGCTTTTTCAGTCATTTTCTCTGCAGTCCTTCCTTCTGTATTTCAAGAGGAACAAGTGTTTTTCTGTTTGTTAAGACCTAACACACACTTGTGAATCATTCAAGCATAAAATAGACTCCTACTTCAACAGGTGAACAAGTGCCATTAGCAGATATCTTATCAAAGAACCTTTTTTATATTGGGTCATTCAAAACTTTGTGAGTTAGCCACAAACACATAATTTGTTCCAGTTTCTTTACTTGTATCTATAAAATAAATGAATATAAACCACAGATAACACAGGAAGTCATAAAATCATTGATGTGATTTTGAAAAGCCTATTAGCTGAAAACATGTCATATCTCAGCATGGAGGGCCCTTAAAAGTCTGGGTAAACTCACGTGGAAGACAAAAACAGAAGTGTTAGGACAAAAAAAGGCCTGGATGAACAGGATCTGAAAGTGATGCCCTTAAAAAATAGGAACAAATCAGACCTAACATGGGGTGGGAGAGTTGCATCTAGACCTTCAGCTGATCCATGTTAGTAGAAGCCTCATCACAAGTGGTCTCTCCATGGAAAGATGGCTGTAAAGAAGCCATACTGAATGAAGGGAAACGGGGGAATGAGGTTTTCACTTCACAAGAACTACTGAAAACAAGTAGTCACATGTCTGATGAAGTGATGAATCCTCCTGAAAGCCTGGACTTCTTTTTATTCTTTATGTTGAAGAATAAAGATGCTCATACCACTTACTGACTTTCAAGCTCAGAACTGTACAAACCAATTTTTCTTTGCTTTATATTCTATTTCTGAATATTTTTCCATGTTTCAGTGAATGAAATGACATGAAATTAAAAATACTTTATAAATCCCACAAGGGAAATTTCAATATTGTAGTTTTTTTTTACTGGAACATCTACAGCACTTCCACTTTTCCTGTTTTGCTTGAGGAAAAAAAGGTGTATTTAAAGACTTTTGTACAGCACTGCATGTTTTCATGAACACTAGCTGAGCTTCAGTCCCAGGACTCATCCAGGTCAACTCCAGCCTCGGTTTCCAGAGCAGCAGGTAAAAATGTTGTAATAGTGTCTTTCAGCCTGATTATCTAGTACAGTGGATATTAGATCAAACTTAAAACGCAATTAATTTCAAACCAAAAACATATCAAAGCTAGATGAGTGAGTAATGATGAGAGCATTAAGCACTGATGATATCTAAGACCAAAAAAAAAGGTGTTTTTTTGCCCCTTTCTTTACAAACTACAAAATAATTGCCCTTTGATTTAAACATGTTGAAGTCAGCTGATTGGTGGTTGCTGGTGATGTAGAAGACCCTCATTAGCACCGCAAAATCAAACAGATTTAATCACCTTATGCAAACAAATGCTGCTACAGCCAGCAGAGACGAGCTTCAGGCAGCAGGCTCCGAGCCAGGTTTCTGGATTATCAACACATCACAAAGGTAAATCTTGTTCTCAACAGGATCTGGTGAAACAAACTTTCTGTTAAGACAAAAAACTTTCTAAACTGTCAATTTAGGTTTCATGCAATCAAATGTAGGCTACATACCAGAATTTAGATGTGTCAAAAGACAGGAACCAGGACCCACACCACCATGTAGCCCCACAATAATGGCAATAATACAGTAACACCCAGCCATGCATTATAGAGGTTGAGGTGTAAATGTGCGTGGATTCGTCATAGTCTGTTCATTTAAAATAAGATATTGATTGATCTTTTGGATTTCCAGATTTTTTTTTTTCTTTTTTGGTTTCTGTGCTTTTCTGGAAGGGTTTTATTTCTGTGGTACTAAAAGTGGGCAGAGTCTGGGAAACATGGAGATTCTGCAGCTCAGGACTGGGGAGAGTTTCTTTGTTACAGTGGTTGGCAGGTCCATGTAGTGTGTACATAACTGTCTGTGCGTCCCAGAGTGCATTACGTGCAGATGTCTGTGCTGGCTAATGCGATTTCTAAAAATTTTTCTCTGAACAATGAGGATTGTATGGTTTTATACTGCATTCTTGTAGATTTGTGCTGTTGGTCCTGCCAGAGTACAAATATCCAGCCAGCGTCAGACAGATTCTTTTTTCACACTTCAAGACAGTAAATGTGAAACTATTTTATAAAATACATGGGGAATCAGTGAAATAATAGGTTGTTTTCCAGTGAAGACTGATATGAAACAATAATTTGACCTGCAGATGACCTCATGCTAAACAGCTCTTTGTGTGTGTGTATGTGCACGTCTTTGTTGGTGTGTCCCATAGCTGCTTGGCCCATTTCTGAACTTTCTGGGGTTAAAAAAAAAAAACAGATAGAGCAACGCTGACTGACCACCTGAACATCAATACAACTTGCTCAACAGCTGATAATGTTATTATGTGAGCTGTGTGTGTCTGAGTACAGCAGCAAAAATTCATTAAAGTGGTGAGATTGATTTGCAGAGTAAAGTTAAAACTACACATTTAGACTCAGTAGATGATGGTTTCAGTTTTTTTTTTTTTCATGTCTGTTAAAATGATCAAACCAAATAATAAAAGTGATGGTGTAAATACCACTTACATGTAAGCGTGTCTGTTTTAGCACAACCATCATGAACTGGTTTATGAGAGACTGTGATTATGAGACCCTCTGATGTACGTTTGGGGACTGTATTGTTTAACAGGAGCTTAAACAGTGTCAGTGTCAAAAAATACCAATTTTCTGTGTGAAGAAGGCAAAACAGATATGCTATCTCTAGACTTCCTGTGTGGATTGTTATTTGGTGAGTTTGCTGCCAGTGCAGCTCGTGTTCAGACAGCCACTATATTTAACACAAGTCACCACAAAAACAAAGATTTCACTTATTAAAAAGGTAACATAAAAGGTGTTGTAGTATAAATGCTCCATTAGAAGATGCTTTTTATATTCAGTTGTTACCGGTGCAGATTTTAAAAGGCAGATGCAGACAGACATTCCCTGATCACTATAAGTTACATCTGTTCAGTTGCTTAAAGGGACTTGAAGCAAGATTAAGAAATGAGACTCGCGACTGCCGCGACTGGCGTTTCAGGTAACTGCTACCACGAGCCAAGCCGTCAGGGAAGCGTGCACAAACTGAAGCTGTAACGTTGTTTACTATGCTGATAGTCTTTTTCTTCGTAGTGCCACTTTTTAGGGTGCTTTCACACCTGTTAGTCCGGTACGGTGGTTCGGTTCGGCATAAAAATTGTAACAATGTTGCAATTCTCAACTAGTCTGGTTCACATTCACACCAGTATTTCTGCAAACGAAACAACCGCTTTAGCACGTGGCGGCGCTGTTCAGAAAACAATATGTGTTTTGTGTTGAAGCTGATGGCAAAGCGGCGAAGAAGAATAATCCCGGAATGAAAAAAAAGGCTATATATCTTGGTTGTGCTCTTCTGCTTGTAATTGTAGCGATCTACTATTATCATTGCTTATGCAGCAAGCGCAAATACTGCTGTTGTTACAGCATGAAACTCGCATGCGTCACAAGAGCACTGCAAAGCTTTTTTTTTCTCTCCCCACGGAGAAGATGTGTTGCAAGCAAAGTTGCAAGACCAACGGGCTAAGCTCCTAACCTGAACCATCTTGTATTTCGGAGACATCTTTGGTGATTTTTTCGGTAGCTTCTGTTTCATTTATCATGTAGAATGAAAGGAGCTGCTGTAAATGGGCCGAATTGAGGCTGCGCAGCGATTTCACCATCAGCGAACCGTACTGGAGTCCGCATGGAACCACACCGAGACCACCTCCAGAGGTCGGTCTCGGTACGGTTCTTTAGTCCATCCCAAAACAAACTGGTCCACTTTCACACCTGCCCAAACGTACCGTACTTGCAGGTGTTCTGAGCTCCAGTTCGCTTAAACCGGACCAAATCGTGTAGGTGTGAAAGCACCCTTAGTGGTCTTTCAGTTGATCTGGATCATCATTGCTGACAACAGAAGAATCCATAACTATTCCTTACAGTGTCTGAATATACCGCGACCGTCTCCTTCCTGTATCAAAACTGTTGTGGACGCGGATGCAGCGTCATTTGACATCACAGCCGCAGGACAGCGCGGGAAATTTGGCCACCGAATGGCAGCGCATTATTCAGCACACGGCCTGTTAAAGGCAATGGAGAGAGACATGGGTGGGCTCGTTCTTTTTGTTTTTTAACGCTTCATCACACATTAGCATTAAAAAACTGGACATGCATGTTTATTCTTTCACAATTCCTGCCTTTAGTCCCTTTAAATTAAATGGAATCGGCTAATTAGCAGCCCCATGCACTCAGTCGAGTGGACATGGTCACAACGTCTGAACATCAGAATGAGGGAAAAATGGGGATTTAAGTGATTCTTAATGCAGCATGGTTGTTGGTCTGAGCATTTCAGAAACTCCTGATCTGCTGGCATTGTCACTCACAACACCATATCTAGGCTTTACAGAGAATGGTCTGAAGAAGAGAAAATATCCAGTGAGCAGCAGTTGTTTGGACCAAAATGCCTTGTTGATGTCAGACGAGAATGGGGAGACTGGTTGGAGATGATAGAAAGACAGGAAGTCAAATCACTGCTGATTCTGACAAAGATATGCAGAATATCATCTCTGAATGCTCAACACAGCAATCCACAGAATCCTGCTCCCTCACTGTTTGCTGGTTAGCTGAAAAAATACTGAGATTTCATGTTTATTTTCTTCCATTTGATTTCACCAAACATATACCGATAAGTGACTTCTGATCATGATAGTTAAAGATCTTCAGACCACATTTCTTCCACAAAGATGATGTCTCACAGCTAAACATACCGGTTTAATACTATGTTAGACTCCTCGATACCAAGTTCTGTTCTAAAATTCACATGGAATTTTTTTATTTTGACCAGACCCTTTGTTCTCTATTAAATATTCATCTTTATGTTGTGTATTTTCCTCATCAAGTCTAATCTCTTGGTCTGCTCCTGTCAGGCTCTGTTGCCTTGTGCTATAAAGTTTTGGAAAACCTTCCAATGCCTCTGCAGTGCATTTAGTTTTGCTTAAGCAAAGTTGACTCCAGTCAGCACAGTTTTCACTCTCACTGTACACAGCTGTGACAGTGTGGTCATTCTGCAGTTTTTAAAAGTTAATGTAATGCTGCCTCACTTCAAGCTGTGGGCTCACAGAGCTGTTATAAATTCTGGTGTCATTTGTTGCTATTAATGGTCTTTCACACCACTTGCATATTTTCCCAGATTTGTTTCTTTAATGCAAATCTTCTACAAAATCTTTTTTCGAATAAAAAAAAAAAAAGATTGAAAAAAAAAAAAACATAAAAAGCTTGAACACTGAGTCTTCTGTTTATTCAAATATATGTTGTGAATGTTTGTATTATGAGGCAAATCAGAGCCTTGAAATAGTGACATTTGTTTGGTGGTTACTTGTCTTTTTACAGTATCAAAAAGACAATTAAACAAACACCAGATTCAGCCATAATTTCTAGATATGTTTCAGTTTGTCCATGGCTTGCTGGCCATGCTGAACAAAACAAGAAGGCAGCTGCCTCGTTTGGGAGAAGATTAAGTCCACAACATCCTAATGTTTCAGTTGTCTGGTTGCGACAAATAGATTATTGGTGATTTCTCTGCACCTTTCCTTGTTAATAATTCTAATGGCTCTTTTTTGCAACAAATACAATGGCTTAGTGGTACTGCTATATGTGTTACCCCAGACTTCAGATCAATAGCTGAAGTATGGGAGAATCATTGAGTAGTACAACATGCACAACAAACTTATCTAACAAATTCTTTATTTTGAATAATAAGCTGTTCAACAAACTTCAATTTCAGGTAAAGTTCTGGAGCTAGATGACAAACAGATGATGTCTGAAAGGTTTTTAGTTATTTATTTTAATGAAGTTGGTTTTATTGCGGGTGGCAGGCTTTATGTACTCTAGCTTATCTACAGATAATTCTGTCAGTTATCAGCAATAAAAGGAATAAAGAGCAGTTGTCAGTACAGAGAAAATGTTTCAATAAACAGAGGAAGAGTTTTTGACCTACAGAGAGATAATCAGAAATGTCTTTGACTCAAAGATCTTTAAGTTGCTCCAAGTGTTTGTAAGGTTGAGTAAGGTCCACCATTTGGACACTAAAACAATGACTGATTGCACAAGTATTTGATCTGTCAACTTCTTTTCAGAGATCTAAAACAGCTGTAGACGAACAGTGAGTGTCAATAAAGCAATGCAATAAAAATTGGAAGAATTGTGGGGAACCATCATATTCTAGAAAGAGACGAGGTCAGAAAAAAATTCTGAATGATGGTGATTGGCGAACCCCAAAACATTTGGTGAAATCAGGTTGTAAAAAAAACAACAGTAAAACTCAGGGCTATGTTTGATAGTGAGAGTAAGAATATTTTCACATGTGTGACAGTGTGGGGTTCTGTCACTATGCCACGATGATCACGCACCCTGGCTGCTTCACCACAGGAGTATCCCTTTGACTGACTGGTAAGCGCGTGTGACTCTCACCCACGAATCTGTTGGATCAAATCCTGTCTGGGTCCTCCGTTGCGTACCTCACCACGTTCTGGCGTTGTCGGCAGGATCCGTGTGACGCTGGTAAACAGTCTATGGGTTTGAAATTGGTGGCAGCCTGCATGGAGTATGAGGACGTGCTTGTGGAAAGAGGGGGAGAGATGTGACAGTGTAGGGTCCTGTCACTATGCCTCTGATTGATCATGCGCCCTGGGTACTCTGCCACAGGGATATCACTTTGACTGGTAAGCGCACGTGACTCTCACGCGGGAGTCTGTTGGATCAAATCCCGCCCGGGCCCTCCGTTGCGTACCTTGCCTCACATGCACAATGTGAAAGGAACTCAAGGGGTTGGGGTTGAACAGCTGTCTAGCTGTTGGAAAACCACTAATCAATGAGGCTAACTGGAGGGAAAAAGCTGTAATTTGCTAGGGAGCATCAAGATTGGACTCTGGAGCAATGGAAAAAGGTCATGTGGTCTGATGAGTCCAGATTTACCCTGTTCTAGAGTGATGGGAGCATCAGGGTAAGAAGAGAGGCAGATAAAGTAAAGCATGCTATCATGCCCATGTCTACTGTACTGTACCAGCCTGTGGGGGCAATCTGTGATTCAAGCAATCGATCGGGTCTAGGTTCAGGTCTAGATTCTGCAATGTTATGTGCTCAAGGGATGAGGTCAGCTGACTACCTGGATGTACTGATTGACCTGATTCCATCTTCCCTGATGGCACTGACATATTCCAAGATGACAATGTTGGATTTTATCGGGCTCAGATTATGAAAAACTGGTTCAGGAAGCATGAAACATCATTTTTTTCTCACGGATTGGCCAGTCCTGAACCCTATTGAGAATCTTTGGGATGTGATGGAGAAGGCTTTGCGCAGTGATCAGATTCTCCCATCATCAATACAAGATCTTGGAGAAAAATTAATGTAATACTGGATGGAAATAATCTTGTGTCACTGCAGAATCTTATTGAAACAATGCCACAGTACAGCATGCTGCCGTAATCAAAGCTAAAGGTGGTCCAAATGATTTTATTTTATTTTATTTTTATGTTTTTGGTGGGTTTTCTTTTGGCTAGGCAGTGTTTTTATCACACATGTGTGTATTTCATTTGCTGGACAAGCCACTGGGGGAAATGGTGTATGAATTTGAGAGTATCTACTTTCACAGTTGTCGCTAACATAAATCAAAAACATGAGTCATCATCTTTGTTATGACATTCACCATCCATGTTGCTGGAGTGACGGCAACTGCAGAGCAAAAAACAGACAAAAGTGCATCATCCAGCATCCGTCTGAACCACGAAGTGTGTAAATCCCTGAAACAAACAAAAGCTGCAGAAGAGGTTAAAGTACCAAGTGTACTGACGTAATGACCCTCACTGACAAGGTGTGTTTGTCCTAACTCACATAGTAAACACCTTTGGGCTTAATCACGTAGGCTACTTTGCAGCAGATGTGGCCCAAATTTCATAAACCAGATTTGGTATGGGTTTCAGAGTACAAATGTTGTGAGGGCCAAATGTGGCTCAAACATCCAAAGACAAAGTGAATTTGGACCACATTTGGCTGATAAGTGGCTGAGTTAGAGCAGCCAAATCTATTTTTAGAACAAAATGTCGACTAAAGAAAACTGCAGATGTGTGCCATGTTAAAGTATTTCAGAAACTGCTATCTGCTGGTATTTTCACACAACTATCTCTTGGGTTTATAGAGAAATTTCTGAAGAAGAGAAAATATCCAGTGAGCAGCAGTTTTCTGGACCAGAATGTCTTGTTGATGTCAGAGGTCAGAGGAGAATGGGTAGACTGGTTGCAGCAGTGGTGTAGTCTACGTGATACGCAGGTATACGCCGTATACTCACTAAAAAAAAGAGTCCCAAATTACCGTATAACCACTGAAAAATGCGCACAGATACATATCAGCATGTTTTTGTTGCATAACTTTCCCGTTCAGAAATTCCCCATTTTCTGTGTGAGGAAGTGGCACGTCTGAACTGTCAAGCCTGAAGCTCACGTTAACTGCTGAGTTTGGGCCCTACGGTAAAAACCAGCCTTAACGAAGCAGTGAAGAACAGCAGCACGATCCGCCAACGCTGGTCAGCTGAGAAGAAGTGCGTCACATGTACAATGCGTGCAGGTGCGTTGTAGATGAGAGCTGGACCTGGCAGCCTGGAGCAAGAGTCAGATGAGGGAGTGTGAAACAGGCGTGGGCAGTGGCATCGCCAGCCGATTTTCCCGGGGCTTCAGCCCTGGATGTTTTGAGTCTAGCCCCGGGTATGAATTTACTGTTTAACCACCTTTTCCTGGAAAAAATCAGATGAAAGACAGAATGACCCAGCTTTCTACCAGCACTTGAACGCACCATAAACATGCGACGGTTTAGCCTAGCTCCCGTTGGTGTGGTGTGTGCGTGAGTGTGTGTGTGTGAAGTCCGAGGTCTGATAAGCCCCCCATCGGATGTCAGACGAAGCTAAAGTAAGTTTGTCAGCTCCGAGGCTACTGGTGGTGTAAAGGTGTAGGGAATATTTCCTTTTCTTTTTTCACAGTTTTGGTCCCTTAGTATGACATAGCATGATTTAATCACTACAGCCTACCTGACAATTGTTGACCATGTCCATCCCTTTATGGCTACAGTGCAGCATCCTCTGATGGCTACTTCCAGCTGGATAATGCACCATGTCACAAAGCTCAAATCATCTCCAACTGGTATCTTGAACATACAGTAAGTTCACTGTACTCCAATGGCCTCCATAGCCACCAGATCTCAGTCCAGTAGAGCACCTTTAAGATGTGGTGGAACAGGAGATTCTCATCATGGATAAGGAGCCAACGAATCTACAATACTCTTTGTGGTTTTCATGATGCCACTTCTTTGAATAAAGTATGATTTCCTATTTAAACTTCAGAAAAATTGAGACAAAACTGAGCAGCCAGCATTTCCATGTAGGGCCCATTTGGGTAGAATTTTGGCTGCATATGAGGGACTCAAGTGGGATTGTCCACGGTTTCCATGGTGGCCCCACCTGTGTTTGCCCATTTAGCCTGTAGGTGTTTGGATGGGCATGGGCTTGTACTGGGCAAATTGGCAGATATCATAGTTTATGTTACATGGGCCCCATGTGTGGAAACCCACATGGGAAAACACAAGTGGGGCCACCATGGAAACCGTGGACAAACCCATTTGAGTCCCTCATGTGCAGCCAGAATTTAACCCTTATGGGTCCCACATGGACATGCTGGCTGGACAGTGCAGGGAGATGTTCCCATTACCCTCAAATTAATTATAAAATGTTTAATTCACACTAGAATTAAGATGAAAACAAAAATAAAGGACATTATACATATAACTTAGGCTCTAACAGAGGTCAAATGAATAAAACGGGATGACCGAAAGCTTATGCAAACGTTTTCTTGCAATTATCCTTAATAAAATTGCAATGAACAAAGCTGATGAGGGAAATTAGATTGTTTTAAGGTTCTATTACAGAATATCTTCCTAAACGTTTGCCTTTCACTTGAATTTAATCAGCTGTGCTGTGATAAGACCAAATCTAAACTTTTTTTTAACTTTGATTATATCTCAGTTCGTTGTACATTGTCCACATTGTTCATTCTGGTTTCCTGTACTTTATTCTTTGTTTCCTCACACAACTGCTGGAGGAGGCTGATGTTATAGTCATGAAGAAAGCACAAAATCTCTTAGAGGAAACGAATGACAAAAAGAAGCCTGTGCCCATATAATTCAAGGTTACAACAAGTTCTGTGCAAGTGCCCTCTCACAAAAATGCATAATTAAAATGGAGACCTTATAAAGTTTGACCGGGAGGCATATGTATGGAGGGTTTGAAACAGAGAAGAAAAGTACAAGTAGATCTGTCGTTCTGTTTCAAAGGTCAACAGGGACACCTGGTGGACAGAATTAGGAGTTGCACATCAAAGAAATGAGTACACACTGCAGGAGTGGATTCATCATGAAAAGTGAGCTCATTAAGTGTGTAAAATGAATTTGCCACTCACCACAAGCAGAAGACCACACTAGATGTCGCTCCTATCAGCTAAGAACAGAAAACTAAAACCACAGTTAACAAAGACTCATCAAAATTGCATAATAGAAGATCAGTCTCCATTTCAGCTGCAACAATTAGATGGACGTCAGAATTTGGTGGAAACAATATGGATTAATCTTACTTTGTATTAACAGTTAACACTACTGGTGGTGCAATTTCTTTACTTAGATTGGGCCTCTTGGTAGCAACAAAACATGGTTTTAATGCCACAGCTTGCCTGGGTGTTGTAGCTGACCATGTCCATCCCTTTATGACAACAGCATACCATCTAAGGTACGGTAAACTTTATTGTCCCATCAGGAGGGAAACATGTCTTGGGCCAACCACCTGTATACTGCAGTCATTAAGATAAATAAAACATGAAACTAAAAAAAAAAAGCAAAACAAAACGAACAAAAAACACTGATACAGACAGTATATAAAATCAACAAAAAGAAACACAGCAGTTCTGTTCAAAGATGCAAATCCACATAAACCCCAGCTTTAACTGGTAATTATCTGCTCTTGTTTACAAGCTTGATAGATGCAGGGAATAAGGCATGTTTAAATCTATTTCAGCTGCAGTGAGGGACTCTGAACCGCTTACTGGAGGGAAGCAGCTTGTACTCTGTATGCAGAACATAGGATGCATCGTTGTAGGGATACGAGTCATTTAAGACCCATAATCTGCCATGTTGTGTGAATGAACTGGAACAGTTTATTCTTAGAAAATTTAGCAAACCACCAGACTGAATTCACTGTCTGATCAGGCTCTATAAATTCACTTGATAAAATATTAACATAAATTTGGTGTAAACTCCAAGCATTCTCAGATGACCTAAAATAAAAAGTCAGAGCGTTATTGTAATCTGTGTAGTGATTTAGCTTGTGCATCACAATATGTAGCATCACTATGTATGATATTAATATTAATATTTCTATTAACATCAATACTAATACAGCCTCGGAGCACCACCTTACTTATTTGATATTTAATGGGAGCAAGGAAAACCATTAAAGTCGTAAATCAATTCTTCGATTGATTTGATTAAGTGATCAGTCTCAGTTCTCTTTCATGATACAACAGACAAACCACAAACAACGACTAGTTAAGATAATACGGAGTATTTAATAACTAGTCTACAAACTACATGAGATAATGTATGTACAAAATATATACAAGAAATATGTGAGCATGATAATCAACCAAAAGTTATCTGGTGAAAGAAATGTGAGATGGTATGAAAATGAAACAAATTAATTAAACCTCAGTTAATTAATAAATGTTTCAAGGAAAAGAAGGAAGGATTTCTTAATCCAACTAAACAAAGTTAAATTGGGTCTGGTAAACCGTAGGTCTGGATTAATTCACTATCACCAACTTCTTGTGACATCAGATCATATTTCATAGCAAATGATCAGGATTCTCCTCAGAGGTTCCGTCTGACTGAGGTGCTTCACTCACGTCCTGGTTCTGCTGGACTGTTCCTCAATCCTTTGGAAGACTGTCGGGTGGATGGATCCCAAAAATCTTCCCGATCTCCTGGAAGTTCGTCCGGCTCTCTGCGGGCTGTCAGCTCAGTGGTGGTTCTGGTTTTCTCTCTCTCTCTCTCTCTCTCATCCGTCTCCCCAGAAACGTGCAGCTTCAGGACTGATGTCACGAGATGGTTGATAGTAAAAATACTGGCAGATAATCACGGGAGTGATTCAAAAATCAAAAGTGGCTTTCACTGGAAAAGGTACAAAAATATGTAACTGGTTTACATAAAGGTTAAAGTCTTCTTCTCTCCATCACTCCTCCCTGAGTGATCCATGGTTCTGAACTCTGCTGAGTTCAGAGCAGGTTTCCTCTCATTCTTTCTTCATTGTTCCAAGTTTGCTCTCTGTTGGTTCTGCCTTGTTCGTTCTTCTGCGTGTTCAGATGTGTGTTCACATTCTTGTGCTCTCCTTCGCACTCAGTTCTTCTCAGTCCTCTCAACTCCTTCCAGTTCTCATCAGATCTGATTCTCTCCGTTCAGAGCTTCGCGCTCTGCCTGGCAGTGGAATGTGGGTTGCAGCTTGTCAGCCAATGGGAAGCTGACAGAATCAGGTTTCATCCAATAGTCAGACACATCTCAAATGATCATTTTACTATCAGTTAAGCTTAATGGTTATACAATAAAGATCTGTGAATTCTAAGTGAGGCATGTGTAAAATGGATCAATTATTCAGACACGATGAAATAAAATGAACACAATAAAATAAAATAAAGCAAAGATCTGAATTATATGAATAAAGAAAGACATTGAATAAACAAATCAGCTAAACAGATAAAACAGGATTAATCTTGATGATTTAAGATTCCTGTAAAGAAAATACATGTGTTAGACATTATTTGATATGAGGAAGTCCATTTCTAACATAAAAGTGGATTTCAGCAGTTGGGTAAAGTGTCTCTTTCTTCACCTTTATGCAGCAAATCCTGGAATGGATGTGATGTGAATTTGGAGAAGAAACATTTAGTTTCTAATCACCAAAGTATGTCATGTTGCATATTAAAAGAAAAGTCTTCATCATGAGATTAACATGAGTTTACTTTCCTAATAATATAAAACAGTTCTTGGATGTTAAGAACACATTACAAAATTGGCTATAAGGAATCCAGTTTATAGCAGGTCGTAAATACTGTGAAGGAGGTATCTCCAAGATTGGAGGATGGGTTCAAAGTTCAACAATTGGCCTTTGTTTGTTTTACAAAAATGCAGGTCCTCTCCTGAGGTCCTCTTCTCTGAGCAATCAGTGATTGCTCAGAGAAGGTCCTTCTCTGAGCAAAATTCCTCCTTGGGACGTCTGTTTTACATCCAAATGTTGTCTTTATCAATCAGTATGTGTTCCAAAGTATATTTGGTTAGATGTGTGTATCCTTTTGCTGAGACCTTTGGGCTTGAGATCACTACATCTGCAACAGAGGTTAAGTAAGTGAGTTATCAGTTGGATTTCTGTGCTTTATTGATACCATGAAGGCATTTGATTGACTAATTATATAAATAGCTCAGAATGGTCTAAGGTGTGCTAAGTTATCTGGTATGAATGCTTTTTTTTTGATACATGCAAATTTACTCATGAATGTAAAATGGGACAATGATAATGCCATCTCTGAGCTTTTTCATGTTTGTAATGGTGTCCGACAAGGGGGAGTTCTCTCTTCCGCTCTGTTTGATGGGTACATTGATGACTTGTCTTCACAGTTAAAGAGTTGTTGAACAGGGTGTTTTTGGTACATCAGTGTCAACCATCTCATGTATGCAGATGATAGTCAGCCTGTACCCTACAGGTCAGGGATGCAACAATGGGCTATATACACACAAGTCCACTACTTCCTGATCTTAGTAGTGCTTTTATGTTTCCTGTCTTTCAGTATTGGACAAACTGATCAATCCAGGTGTGTCTGACCATTGTTGTCATGGTTACTGAGGTCAGGCACACCTGGATTAATCAGTTTGTCCAATACTGAAAGACAGGAAACATAAAAGCACTACTAAGATCAGGAAGTAGTGAACTTGTGCATATAGCCCATTGTTAAAAATCCGTACTGAGTTTGGGACATAACATGGCATTTTGTATAACCCTACAAAGAGCAACATAGTGATTGTGAAAAGTATTGTGTATCTCATTTATGTGAAAAACATATTATGCATGCTCGTGAAGTGGGACATTTTATTATTGATGACTGGTGTGATGATAGAGATATTCAGATGTAATACTGCAAACTGTACACCCAGGCAAAAATGCTTCTTTGTAAATTAAGTATGTGTTCCCCTAATGTGGAATGAGCCTTTTCTACTCCATTGAACACAACCCCCCCTGTGGTGGAACTATAGGTGGTGCCATTGACTGTGGCTTACAATGACACCTTTAGGGCTGGAACATACTTGCTGTGGATGCATGCGTCAGCGTCAGCATTCGGAACGTTTGTGTACATACTTGCTGCAGCACGTGAGGAGCACGGGGCGGCCGAAACGCTTAACACCGGAGGGCCCAATCCCAAACCGCCCCCTACACACTACCCCTTAACTATCGAGTGTCACTCCCAATGAAGTCACACTTGCAGCTGTAGAGGGCGCCTTGATTGCAGGTGGAGGGTGTTAATGACAACGAGACGCCCTCTTCCCCCAACTGGAAAAGGAAAGCAGTCATCGCCGTGGCAACACAAACACCCCCATGTCACATAAAACTGTGTGGAAATACTAACTCACACTCATGTGTGAAGAATTATGTTTTATTTTAAATAAATAATAATAATCATGATCCTAAACAAATAAATGATCAAATTATTATTATTACTACGAATGATCGTTTATCATTGTCATCATTATTATTATTATCATTATCATTATGCCAATAGGAGGATTATAATCCTCCTGCTCAAACATTCCCTTCCATGAGCGCCAGTGGTTTGAAGGATACCTGTGCACCTGTCATCGTTTTTTTTTTTTACCTCATAAAATAACTCCATTCATGTTTTTCTGTCAGTATTGACAAACATGCATGACACGTGCGGAACTCATGTGTGGAACATGACTGTTTCCTCCTCCCTTTAGCCGTTGCACCCGCTGCAAAATTCTGGCGAGTCTGCACTGATGCAGACTCGCTGATTAAGGGCTGAACAGTCCACTCGCCCTCCACCCTACACGGTTTGGGACGGCCCTTAATATGGCGGAGCCTCCGCGGGAACGCGCAAACGGAGGGGTAGTGCTTAGGGGCCGGTTTGGGATTGGGCCGAGGTCTCCCCTTGGAAGACCATACGGAGCTCCTCGACTGAAAGGACAGTCTGCATTTCCTGTGCATTTCTGTAAACAACAGTTCACTGTAAACTGTTGGTAACTGTTGCAGCACGAGTATTGTCACCATGAAACAGACAGGAAACATAAAGACGCCGGTAGTTGTGGACAAAGTCTGAGAGGGGCTCATCGAAACCACCTGTTGTGCTTCCCTCTGATCTTATGTTCATGCTTTTCTACACGAGCACCTCGAGCATTCAAGTCAACCGTACTCGTCTCAAATCAACGCTGGGGGCGCATGGCGGCTATGACGTGCACACGAACGTGTTGCCAGCAGCAAGTACTGTATGTTCCAGCCCTTAGGCTACTGCTGAGGGTGCCCAGGTAGCACAGTGCCAGTCAGTTATTTATGGACGCTCATATACCCACCTGTGAGGCACTGCAAAGACATTTAATGTTTAAATTTATGCAGCGACTGGAGGAGTCAGAGAACTTGATTATTCCGACTTTGTCAAACCCCCGTTTGAGAAGATGTACACATCTACTCTGAGGAATCACTGGATGGAGAGACTCTTAGTGTGACGAACTGATTGTCTTTTTACTGCATGTTTGTTGTATTTGCTTTTTAAGCAGTGTGGACCTTCATTGTGTCTGCAATAAAGAAATGAATTGAATAAAAACAAAATATTTATAGACATGAACCTGGGTGATTACTTTGTTGTGTATCACCACAGGCTTATAGCTACTTCCAACAGGACAATGCACCATGTTACAAAGCTCAAATCATCTCCAGCTGGTTTCCTGAACATGAAAATGAGTTCACTGTGTGGCGAGAAAGAGCCGAGGTGAAGGCAATCAGTGCACTCTTCCCCATGAATTGGGTCAGCTGCACCATATCAGGGCAGTGATGTCACCAGGTGGCAACAGACTGAATGCTCTAAAAGCTTGTCCTCTTGGCTGCTGATGCTGCTGCAGGAAAGATCTTTTTGGCTTCTGTGTGTGTCCCTTGAGTGAACCAGTATTGGTGTATACCGTTGACGGGAAAAGCGTCAAGCTTCCCTCTGTGTATGGGCAACATATTGCCTGGTAAGGACTGGCTGAAGGCTCATAGTTGCCAAACCTGGCTGTTGCAAGTACCCCCGCTCGTGGCTTGCAGGACTCGGATATTAGGCGGCACTGGACATCTGATGGGCGTGGCCAGATAATGAGGTTAGGATTTGGGCTTTGGGATAAGGGGAGGGGTTAGAGTAAATGGCTCAAACGTTGGTGGAGTCGGATGTCCGACTCCGCCTCGTCTTCCGAGCAGCAGGCGGGACCTTCTCGGCTGTTGCAACAGTGCTGCAGTGGATCAGAGGCAGGCCACAGAATGCTGCTGTTGCTTTGCCCAAACTGCAAATTTACCTTGATAGGATTTGTTGCCACATCTCCCGCTGGATGCAGTTCTGTTTTGGGAGACGACGTGACAGATGGACCGGACACATTCCTAATGGAAGCATCTTCACCGCTATCTTCCTTTGATAGCTTGCTCTTAGTCAATTTTACCATTTTTAGTAATTTCATTGTAAGCACTGATGGAGGAATTTTTAGCTGTGCATCCCCAGTGTGGCCATTTTAAATTTCTTTGGGAATCCTTTTTAATTTCCTCTTTCTTTTGCAGGCCAGAGCTCACAGTGGTGTAGACTTGGTGGCGTCTCATCTTTGTCGTGGTTTGCCGTGCTGTCTTACACCATCGGGGTTGAGGTAGCACGTGTGTATGTGTGACTTTGCATGTGAGTGGAGGGTTTTGACGCCCCATATTACCTGCCTCCTCACCGTGACTGCTGCTCCATTTTTAACCTGTTTTTCTCTTTTTAGCCTTTTAGCAGTTTTTTTTAAATTATAATACTGTTGTTTTAATTGGAACAAGTCTCTCCTCTTTTGTCTCGAACCTAAGTGTCCTTACATGTTTTTCTTTTCCTTGTAAAAGAAGAAGAAGAAGAAGAAAAAAAAAAAAGTCCTTGGGTACAGTTCCCAGAGTGGCGTTGTCATACTTGAGTACATGAGTACCTGAGTACATGTTGCCAAACTGTACTCCAATGACCTTCAGTCACCAGACCTCAATCCAGCAGAGCACCTTTGGGATGTGGTGGAATGGGTGATTCTCATTATGGATGTAACGCTGACGAATCTGTAGGAGCTTTTTGATGCTGTCATGTCAAAATGGGGCAAAATCTCTGGAGGCATATTTCTAACATCTTGTGTAATCTATGCCCTAAAGGGTCAACAATGGTGTCCAATCCAGTACATGCAAGATGATCACAATGTAGTGGCAGCTGAGAGTACATTTCTATTTGAATAAGTAGCCTAGCTTACCAATTCAAATGTTCCAACTTATTTTGATCAGTGTACTATTTTTTGGAAATCATTTATGAAAAAGAAATCTGTGATGAACGCAGCATACGTGACTTTTACACAATCTGTAGTTGAGCATTCAGAAATTTAAAGCAAAAAGTAGTTTATTCAAGTGTAGGCTATGAGTATTACCAATTTTATACTAAAACTGAGGGAGTATACTTGCAGTTTACTTTCTATAAACTATATTTCATACACTTAAGAATAGTAGTATACTTGTGAAGAAAATTCCAAGATTATTACTACAGCTTAGACTTTAAAGCTAGGGTTGGCATTTTTTGAAAAACTGTTTAAGCAATTTACATTTTGGGGGGAAAAAAACAACAATACACCTGCCCAAAACTACATCTTCAGAGTGCAAGAACATGTGCGTGGATGGTTTATGGGCAGGCGAAGATAACCAATGATAGCCTAGTGGATAGCTTGTTAGCTAGCTAGTGAACACTTGATGAACCATGTTTCTAAAAGCATTAATTCACTCACCTCCAACTCCTATGGTGTAAAAAGTCCATAGTGAACATTTTAACGCCTCCTAAACTTGATCCTTATGTTTAGTTTTTTTGCCCCCCCCCCCCCCCCCCTTTTTTTTTCTTTTTGGTAACGTGGAGTGGGGAAGGATGGAGACAACACATGAAGGCATCCTCTGATTTTTTATTTTTTTCTATACGGTGTGAATGACCAGTTCCTACCTTTTGGTGCAGATGGCAGGGGTTGGTCAGAGTTTTTACAGACCTGCAGCTCTCACAGAGGTCTGACTTTTCCTTCCTTCTTACGAATACATAATGTATGGACTGCTCTCTTGAAGGAAGGACCATTTCACCCAGTATAGCAAAAGTCTTTCTGAACAGGACAACCAGCTTTAATACCAACACTTGTAATCTAGTATACTTTTTATTTCTGTCACAAAAGTACGGTTACTTAGTAAATATTATCCCAGTTCCAAAAAAAGGTTGTCAATTACTCATACTTGCATTTAATTTTGCAGTATTAAAATGTTTTTTTTCCATTTTCTCTTTAATTTTTTTTTTTTTTTTTTCCTTTGTCTAACTTGTCCTGTCCAGCATCGTAGCAAGTAAAATTATGATCTGGCTGTGTTGTTGTGTTGATTTGCTTTGCCAAGGGGAGCTTTATAAATATAAGGCTCCTCTTAATATTCTGAGTTTATTCATTTTATTTAATTGTATTTAATTGAATGCTTGTTTATTATTGCATTTTACATAATATTGCTGGGCCTGACAAGAGGGAAGAAAAGATTAACAAAAGAAAGGAGTGGAACAGAAAAAAAAGAATGAAGAAGAGAATAACAATGAAGCAGAATAAACTGTTTTTAACCACACATTAGCTTAGTGGCTATTTGTTTTTAAATGCTAATCTTTAATGATATAAGCTAGTATGTGTAAATAACACTGATCTTTAAAAAATGTCAAATATATCAAACTTGTTCACAACATTTTGTCCTGTGATTTTTTGAAATACATTGCAGTCTAATACCATATAAGTCAACTAAAAGAATACTTTGCTATTTCAAGAATATAAATCGTATACCTGGCATATTAATTGGAGCAAACTTACAGATACTTAAAGTATAGCAACAAGTTTAGAAGTGAAATAGCCACAAAGAAAGATGTAGAGCAGTAATGTAGTGGGAGGTGGGCCATGGTCTCAGAAACCTGGGTTACAGTTCCTGTCATGGCGCTCTTGATATGCTGAGAGGTGTATACCTAGTACACTAGCAGCCTGTAGATGGGTGTACTTATTGAAGTGTACTTTTGTAAACTTAAAATGAACTTGTGTGTATTTACAGTGTACTTTTATAAACAATCTTCCAATTGCGCTAAAAGTTGTATTTAGTTCTTACACTTTATAGTTTCCAACAAGTACATGATCCTTAATATACTTTGTATACCTTTACTCAAATATACTCAATAAAATAAACTTCATGTGTAGCTACTACTTTTTGCTGAGGGACGACTGTGCTACCTCAGAGTAAAACTAAAACTAAAAAAGAAAAAGGCTGAAGTGGGGTCGGGACCTCATCAGTGTCTTTGTGGTTTAAGGAAGAAAAAGCGGAACCAGTCAGTCTCAGCTTGACGCCTGCTACTTTCACATTCCTACTGGTGTTTGTTTGCAGCGCGCTGTTGGACCATGGACTGCCATTTAACATCTGGACTTGTTTAAACTTGTTCATGAAAGTTTGGATATGTGAGGAAGATGTGAAGTTATTGGTGAATCACTGAACACAAATGTTAGAGTGGCCAGAGACAGTTACATAGCATCAAGCCGATGCATTTGTTAAAATGATTTTCTTATTATCTTGTAGCATTTTCAAGTTAGAGCACTTTCCATAAGTCTTAATGTTGTTAAAATAATGTTTAATTTTCAATGAAAACATTAAGATTGATTTTTATTAGAGGAACTGATGAAGTCATATCTTTGCTGTTTTAGGTGGGTTTTTTTAATGGATTTAGAACAAAGGTTCTGCATTGTTTTAGTTTTTTTCTGCATGTAAAACTCAAAACACGAATACATGCATCCAATTTTTCAAAATCTTGTGACAAATAATAGCATAAACTTTAACAGCCAAAAGTTCACAAAATAAGTATCAGCTCCAGCTTAGTCAACCTTAAGACAAAGTACAGTCTTGTTGTTAGTGCTTGAGTACTTTTACTTCACACTAATGTGACAGTGTGGTCCTGTCACTATGCCTCCGACTGATCATGTGCCCTGGCTTCTTGGCCACAGGGATGTCCCTTTGGCTGAATGGTCAGCGCGCATGGCTTTCACCCAGGACTCTGGGGTTCAAAGCCTGCCCGGGCCCTCAGTTGTGTACCTTGCCACACTAAGAATACTTTTTTACTTCTACTCTTGATTTTTCTGTTTTGAGCCAACAGTTTGTGGTAATTCTATCGATTTATGGTTGTTCAACAGTTGTTTTAAAACAAACCACAGACCTGATCCAGTTCACTTCTGCTACATTTTGGTGGGGCAGAGGTCTCGGTTACACTCTAAGAATAGAAGTCTAAAATAAAACCTATGTCCTCTGAGGAGTGGGAAGTTAATGTCCCTAAGGCAATAATACATTTTCTTTAGAGAGCGCTTTTACAGGAGGGATAAAAACAGGAGAACAGTAAAGTGTCCCACGAAGGGCATGAACTTTACATCCTCATTTTTGACTGGTCATCTGAATGAAGAACTTCAGCTTTAAAGAGACTGAGCTGAACAAGTGTTACGCACTGCCTCACACAGGAAGTTTACCATCGAAGGTTGTAGAGATCAGTCTGTTTAGCTTGCTGTAGAAATTAGCCAAATTCCTGAAGGTTTTTTTTTTATTATTTTTTTTTTCTTATCCTGTTTCATATCAGGATAAGAGAACTGGTAAATGACAACTGGTTCTCAACTGACTTACCTGGTTTTAAATATAGGTCACTACTGCTACTACATATCAAAATACAAAAAAGGTTTTAGGTTATTTCAATGGTGTTTTCTTTATCATTTCTTAGATAAATTGAAATTACTTTTTTTTTCTTCATATTTCCATATGATTATAGAATAAACTCAAATTATTTGATCACATTTCCCGTCCAAGTTAACAGAGAGGACTCAAAGAGCACATTTGAGGCATAAATGAGAAATTCTGTGTGGTGTTGTGTTATTAAAACAAGCATTAAATGTATAGGTGAGATTCCCACTCCATTTCAATAAGAAGCCTCTAAAATAATGAACACCTAACTAGTTTTTACAGAGATGACAGCCCATTCATGGAAATCGGCTCATTTTGAATTTAACAGGAGAAACAAGTTACAACAGGGTGATGTTTACCACTGCTTAGCACCTCATTTTAAAGCTGTAGATGTCTGCGAGATTTAGGAGAGAAATGGGAGAAATGTCTTGCTGAAATCTGCGAGCTTTCCTGGAAGAGATCTCTAGATGGTAGCAGATGTTGCTTTAAAACCTTCATAGATGTGGAAGCCACATTGGCACTAATGCAATCCCATACCATCAGAGATGCTTGTATTGACTTTGTCATTGATAACTAGCAGGATGGTTCCTCTCTTTAGTGTACAGGATACAGTTTCCATGGGTTCCAAAATATTTTTTTCCATTTGCCTCAGATCATTTTAAGTGAGCTTTAGTCCAGAGAAGTCTTGTTTACTTGTGGCGCCTCCTTTGCATGATAGAGATTTAACCTGCATTTGTGAATTTCATGGTGACCTGTGTTTACAAAGTGATTTCTGGAAGTGCTCCTGAGCGTATGCAGAAAATTTCTTACGGAGTGCTGCCTGTGACACCAAAGACCAGAGAAATCCAGTTTTAACCTCCAGCTTTATCCTTTTTGCACAGAGATTCCACCTAATTCTCAGTCTTTTGCTAATATTAAACATGTAGATGGTGTGATCTTCATTTTTCACAGGTTTATATTGAACCCAATGCTTGGCTGTAGTTGGCAGAGTTGTAAATCTCTGCTCATCCTTAAAATTCTTCTTCTTATGGTGCTTTATTGGCGCCACCTGGTGAGGAGTGTGGGTAAGGACTAAATCATGTGTAGAAGAGACCCAAGACTAGACTAAACTCGACACAACCAAACCAAACCAAACCCATAACCAAGACGGGGGCCTAGCAGGCAGCTGCCTTCCAGGAGGGAGAGAGAGGCTGCCATCTTGGAATCCCCATGCTTTATGGGCGCATTCACAAAGCTTTTTTTTATTCAAATCAGAGTCTGTTTGCTCAGAAAGTCCACTTTGTTTAGGGGAGTTGTGAATGCGCAAACAGACTCTGATCCAGAACAAACAACCAGACTCGGTCCGCTTGCAAACGCAGGTCTTGGTCCGATTCAAGTGAACCAAATTGCATTGGCATTGTGGGTCAAAGGTTGGACAACGTGGGTAAACGCTACAACAACAAACACACGTGTGGGACTGCAGTACTAATAAAGATGGCTCGTGGTCAGACGTGGAGTTACAAGGAAGTAAAAGCTTTAATCGATATTTGATCTGATGAAAGCATATCCAGCTCCTCGTACAAAAATAATGTCGCGTGTATGTGCGTCTTGTCCTCGCCTACGGTGAATCCGAAAGCAGTGCCATCTGAGATTCTCATTCTTGGCCCGTTTGGCTCTAGTGTAACGTGAATGCGATCTCGGTCCTGGGAGACCCCAACCGAACCGAGTCCCCAAACGGACCGAGACTTTTTTCCATTTCCATTTATTTATTTAATAGAGACAGCGCATATTAATGGACGTAAATATGCCAGATTGTAGCACAGGTGCTAATTTACATCTGCAGTCCCTAGGCAGGTGAATCAAAGTACAACAGACAAAGAAAAAGAAAAAAGACAATACACGTCTATATGCAAGCATATACATAAACATACATAAGCACGTATACGCACACATGCACACACACACACACACACAAAAGTACACGCATACACAGGTAAAGCAAAGATAAAAACAACACGCACAGATAGTGTCATTATGAGGACAGTTTACTGATGGTCACAGGTTTGGTTTTCCTTCATCCAATCTTTCAGTTGTGACTTGCAGACTATGCTTTCTGAACGTGCCCTTAAAGGCTCCAAGGAGATGAAGCCAATCCTCAAACGAGGTGAGAGTGGCAGGTCCTCCAGGAGGTTCTGAAATGAGGACGCAAAAGCCAAGAACAGGAACACATAACCCCAAAGTGTGTGGCCATCACACTATGCCCTGTAGTTCTGCTTCATTCTCCTATTATCCTCTGTTTTTCATAAAACCAGCAGCCTTCCCTTACTTCCTCCCAGTGTTTCTGCCAGCACTCTTTGATTTGCTAATCCTTCCATTCCCGAAATGCTCCATTTATAGACTAATCCGGGCAAATGCCACCAGTAGACTGTCCATCATTGCTTGGGGAGCTTTCTGTACGTGTAATTAAAATAGATGAGAATCAGACTTTTTTTCTTAACAATATGGAGGAAATCTGGAAGGACTGTCACATTTCTGGTTGTTGGAACAGCAGTGGAAAACTTTAAATGTGGTAGTAAGTGAATAAAAAGATCACAGACATTTATTTCATGAAGATTGGTGCTGTCTGTCCACTGTGTGTTTGTCTTCGGGACACAAGGAATATCAGACACACAGAGCAAAAGGAGGAATAACTTGCTGCCATGGTGGAGAAAACACTGGTTTTAATCCCCAACACCAAAACCATGGTAAATTTTGGTGAACACTCATTAATCTAACACTTTATTTCACATGTCTTTGCTCTAGAAAATGGTGCACCGCATAATGTTATTATGCTAGCTAATGCTAACAGAGACGGCTGTGGTGTTGCTGAGAGTCAATGACTAATCTGGGAGATATTGAGAAATATAAGTATTTGTTTTGATACTGTAAGGGCAACGTTGGAACCGAAAAATAAAAATAGTTCAGTTGCAAACACAAACTGATCAATACGGTCTCCTGCAGCCTTTAGTTTCCTCTGCAGAACATGTGAAGGCTACATGATGTGTACAGTCCATAATACCAAAAGCCAAATATACAACAAAATAGAAAAGTAACGACCTTTGAAAGAGTTAAAGTTTAGTTTTATTTAAACCAACTTTGACAAGTTATAACAAGATTTGCGTTTTATACTCCAGTGTGGCGTGTTGTTAAAATCAGTTTCTGGAGATGAATAATAGTTTACATTAATGTTCCAATGTAAAAATAATGTCAGAATAACTTAAAGATCTCTGGATAACATACCTGTAGGTTATCATTACCTTGGACGACTGTCCAATGTTGTAAATCCAGATATTCACGCTGCTTTGCATGTTGGCAGATCGGAGGTAATTGGGACTGGAGCCCTGAACAATGGCGGCGCTGCAAGATGGTGCAACACACAAACCGCTTGTCGGATTAGTCTATACCCAGTCATGATGCCAACCTGTTACCAATTAACCTAATTGGTTGTCAAATGCCTCTCCAGCAGTTTTTAATTTTCTTTTCCAGCCTTTTGTTCCCCTTGTTCAAACTTTTAGATTCAAATTAATTAATATTTTGCATAAAGTGTCTCAGATTCAACATCTGATATGCTGCGCATGTTCTTTTAGAAATACGATAGGGGTTTATGAGATATGCATAATATTTGTTTATTTGCATTTTACAGACTCCAATGCTTTGGAATTGTATTTGTAGAACTTTTGCACTCTTGAGTAACCAGGGACCGAGGTGCGTTTGGTAAGAGCTGATTTCTCCGCTCAGGGTGTCTCCATATGGTAGAATGCGGTAAAAATACAACCCCAGCCTTTTTCCCTGGTATTTTGTGCACTTGATCGAAAAACAACCAGCTGGCATTTTCCAGTAGTGTAACTGTGTGTTTCTCCGGCTTGTAAGCCTGCAGGCGGCGGGCAAGACTGCTTTTTGCCCATCAGGGGGCGTTCCCTACAGACTGACGTCACAAAATAACTATCAATTGCAATGAGTGGCGTTAGCAGTGACACCATCTCACCTAGTGCTTGTATGACCGATCCTGTAAACAGAACAGCATGGCAGGCACCAGCATGGCAAGAAAGTTAGGACACCTCCACTGGCTGTACACAGCAAAATGGCCTAAAAAGATAAAAACTGAGGATGAGAAGAGAGATTTGAAGTGCAAGAATGACCAAAGAGGAGATAAAGCTAGTGTATATCTCTATACATGAGTAGAGAGCTGCAGGATCGCCAGGACTAAATGCAGACTGGAAACTGGCTGTAGTCCTCTTAGATAGGTATCTCTTCAATCACTTTCTTCTTAGTAACATTTTTTATGTTCTTGGCTACTCGGGCTACTTCTACTGGTTTGACCACGTTTACTTCTGTGTCCCCATACTGTATAGTATAGTAGCTATAGTGATATGAAAGTCCATGCTAATGTTGGCATTTAGCATGCAGTCAAAAACAACCACAAACTGCTTTACATCACATCATCACTTTCAATTAAAGTGGCCAATTAGATACTGTTTTAGCTCGACATGTTAGCCTATAACATCATAACACATAATTGTGCATCTTACAGTTAAACCTAAACTGTTCTCTTCACTCATGGTTCAGAATTGTGCAGAATCAGGTGTAGCGCCTTTAACTGGACCCTTTGTGTTGTTCACTATGCATAGGGCTGAAATATGAAATTATGTGAAAAGGTGTTTGCCCCCTTCCTGATTTCTTATTTTTTCACATGTTTGTCACACTTAAATTTTTCAGATCATCAAACAAATTTAAATGTGTGACAAAAATAACACAAGTAAACACAAAATGCAGTTTTTTAAAAGGAGATTTTTATTTTTAAGGGGGAAAAAATCCAAACCCACATGGCCCTGTGTGAAAAAGTGATTGCCCCCTAAACCTAACAACTGGTTGGGCCACCCTTAGTGGCAACAACTGCAATCAAGCGTTTGTGATAACTGGCAATGAGTCTTCTACAGCGCTGTGGAGGAATTTTGGCCCACTCATCTTTGCTGAATTGCTGTAATTCAGCCACATTGGAGGGTTTTCCAGCATGAACAGCTGTTTTAAGGTCATGCCACAGCATCTCAATCAGATTCAGGACGGGACTTTGACTAGGCCACTCCAGAGTCTTCATTTTGTCTTTCTTAAGCCATTCAGAGGTGGACTTGCTGGTGTGTTTTGGGTCATTGTCCTGCTGCAGAACCCGAGTGCACTTCATCTTGAGGTCACCAACAGATGGCCGGATATTCTCCTTCAGGATTTTTTGGTAGACAGCAGAATTCATGGTTCCATTTACCACAGCAAGTCTTCCAGGTCCTGAAGCAGCAATACAGCCCCAGACCATCACACTACCACCACCATATTTTACTGTTGGTATGTTTTTGGTAGGTTTTAACAGAGGGGGCAATCACATTTTCACACAGGGCCATGGAGGTTTGGATTTTTTTTCTCCCTTACTAGTAAGAATCTTAATTTAAAAATTGCATTTTCTATTTACTTGTGTTATCTTTGTCTCACATTTAAATTTGTTTGATGATCTGAAATATATAAGTGTGACAAACATGGAGAAAAATAAGAAATTAAGACGGAAGCAAACACTTTTTCACACAATTGTAGTTGCTGCTGGCGACACATACACATCATGGCACCCACACGTTCCCAACATACCCACGGCACGTAGGTCGCTCGCATTGACGCAAGGTAATGTGCCGCGTGGTGCAATATTGACTTGAACGCTAGAGGTGCTTGTGCGACTTTCTCCACAACGTTGGTTAAGTGGCCGCACATACCATCTCCGCTGGCGACGAGATCTCTTTTTCTTTTGCAGCAGCAAAAGTAAAATGATAGTTTCTTCTTCCTCAAGAGCAATAATGTTGTCCATTTTCCACATACACCTGGGTCGTTCACGTATGCCCCAGAAATATAATCTGACTGGTACATTGACCTTTTCAAATTCTCAGTGTCCAAGTGCTGTGTACTGCTCCTAGCGGTGGCCTCCAATATTGAGCGTTTTGACCGTGACGTGCTGTAGCAAGTATATTCACAGACGGCTTGCATGAATGTTTGCATCCACAGCAAGTATATCCCAGACCTAAAAGTGTTGAGGCTACCTGAATGCCACCACTGCATCTCAGCATCTCCATTTCTGTATATTTCGCGCTTTCATTATTCTCTTTCCAAAAGGGCCCTGAAATTCTGTTATAGTCCACTTCATGTTGCAGCCTTCAGCATTTTGAGCCAGGTTTCCCAAAAGTCTACATCTGTCCTATAGTGAGCAGCAATCTATGTGTATCTGTATGCTTATAGGAAAAACAGAGCAAGTTCAGAAACTTAGTAACATTCTTCATTAAAACTGAAATAGTTCAACTGCTGTTTGTAAATTTATGGATGAGTATTCGAGCCACTAAAGGAAAAAATCAGATTTCTGAAAAAAAAAGTCAGATTTCTGATTTGTTTCTCCTTCCTTTTCAGATTGTTCCACAGATCACGATGGCTTCTTCATGTTTGCCGACTTCTGGTGTGCTATTCCTTCAAGAAATCCAGAGCAGGTGGAGTACCTGGTGGACTGGTATTTCAACAAAGAGCTTACAATGCAGTACAATAGCACAGTCGGGAAGTGGACCAGCTTCACTCCAGCTGGAAATATCACAGCAACTGCATTCAATGAAGACGAGCATGATGTTCTACAGAGAAAACTGGAGAGACAACTAATATGTTACAACAACGTTGATTTGATATATAACGGCACAGAAGAAAATATGGGTGAATATGAAAATACTTACAATACTTGACTCACTAATGAGCATGTCCATTAGGAACAGTTATAAACTGCATCAATAGAAGAGCTGAGCCAATGCAAAGGTTAATTATCCTAAAATACACTATTTCATCTCATTACAAGTGTTTGGTCACATGACTGTTCTGCTGTTTGAAAAGTTCTGAATTTTGGTTTAGTGATTTATGCTGATAAGTGTGATAAGAAGCAGGTGATGGAATCAGAAACAGTGACAGGGTGGAGCAGCACATCGAGGCACAAATATAAACCTCAAGTTAAGTTTTCCTTTTATGGAAATTTAACACAAAGACAGTATATAAATCAGTTAAATATAGACAATCTATTCAGTTACAACTGAAAGCTTGAATGCTTTCACATTTTCAAACACATTTAAGGCAACCCTTACTGATCTTGCATTTCAGAAAGCACAGCAAAATTGTTTGAATATCAATCAATCAATCAATCAATCAATCAATCAATCAATCAATCAATCAATCAATCAATCAATCAATCAATCAAAGCTTATTTATAAAGCGCTTTTAAATACCAAAGGTAACAAAGTGCTGTACAGGTGAGTAAAAATAAAAAGTAAAATCATATAAAAATAATCACAATAATAACACCAATAAAAAAAGTGGAAAACAATAAAATCAACATGCCTCAAATCAAAGACCCCCCCATTCCCTCCACCTCCTAATGCAGAAGCAAAGGGCTGACAGGCAGGTCCCTCAGCCAATCCTAGGCGAGGGTCACACTGCAAGGATTGGTTGGAGTTTTCATTGAAAATTTAGGGATTGGAATAATATTTTATTTTGATTAATGGGGGGTCTGTCATGTATTTCAGAGTTCCTCATTCATAGCATTTTACCCTATTAAAAAAATAGTGTAACAATGCAGCATCGGTAAGGGTAGCTTTAAGGCAAAACAGGTCACTAGTTTTTCTTGTGCCCAACAGAAGTCCTTTCTTTCTTTTTACATTGTCAAATTATACTTTGCCAAAAAAAAAAAAAAGAAAGAAAAGAAAAGCCAATAGTTCTTTAGAATATGTATATAATTCAGAACATGTCTTTCAATATTCCAGATGGTGGTCTTCACACAAATCCTTGTGTGTCCAGGCTAGATTGCCACACACATAATAGTCATAGGGAAACTGCTCTGTCCTGTACTTGGATTTATATAACAGTTTTAAAAGTTTCAGGGTCCCTGTTCTGTTCTTTTTTTACATTATAGATTGTCAACTCTGTTATTTATGTCAACGCTGTTTAAGATTTTGTTCTAAAAAATATATCAAATATATTTTAACATTAATAACTTGACCAAAGTTAAGGTCATAAAAAATAGCATTAGTCAGTAGAATTTCAAGGTATTTAATTCATTTTACATTTGAGGCCCGAAAATAAATGCTAGACTTGTGAAATGAAACCCACAATCCGCACCTTGAGACTCTTGTGTGGTGGTGACTTTGTTTGCAACTCCCTCTCCCTCTGTTTGTAATTTGCCATTTCCCTTGGTTTTGGTGTGTTGGGGACGTTTCTGGGTGGATATTTCTGCTTATATCGCCAGCCGATGACAGAGCTAAGGGCATCATGCTGTGTGGGGATAAGCTCATGATTGGAGCAGGCAGCAGTCACTCAAACTCTCTCTCTCTCTCTCAAAAAAAAAAAAAAAAAAAAAAAAAAAAGGAAAAGAAATGGCGGACGTAGCGAAGAAAAGGTAGTACCCTGCGGTAAGAGCTTTAGATAGTGCACGTTGGAAAACCAGGGTTAATATTGGTTTGACTTTTACCCGCTTCCGAGCTCTGAAGGAGAGGCTTGAAGCTGAATAGGCTGAAGAGTGATGCAGCCATTAGCCCGAGGGGAGGGGCGATCAGTTTGAAAATAGTGTTGCTCACAACCAGAAGCAGGAAGGAACTCCAGACTCTACCTTTAATGCTATATTTAGGGGAAATGTAAGTTTAATATAAGTAAGAAAATGTAAGCTTCTAAAGCAACTTTACAGTTAAATGTGTGACTTTTTCTACTGTGGCAAAATCATATTTTAACTTATACGGCTTAAAGTTGAATAAATAGATGTAAAGACACAAGTTCTCATTGGGAAGACATGGTTTGAAATCATGTTGCATTTGAGTACCATAAATATTTGACCCAACTTGTGTATAACAGAGTTAACCAAATTATCTGCTCAGGCATTGGTTTTCATATAAAATGTCTTTATGATTTAGGTTTAGGAAATACTTAAATGTTAAATTTAAAGTTTGCTCTTTGAGAATGTAAAGGTTTGAATGGAAAATCTCTCTTTTTTTTTGTTTTTGGTCAAATCTCAAAATGTAACCACATTGAAAACATTTATGTTTTGATTTCAGCTGAACCCAGCATCAGTCTTCATGCAGTAGACCACAGCTCCAGTCCTGACACCGTGCTCGTGTGCAGCGCTTACGACTTCTACCCCAAATTTATCAGGGTGACGTGGCTCTGCAGCGGACAAGAAGTAACCACAGGTGTGACCTTTAGTGAGGTGATATCAAATGAAGACTGGACCTATCAGGTTCACTCTTACCTGGAGCTTACACCTGACCGGCGGGACCAGGTCAGCTGTATGGTGGAGCATGCCACCCTCAGTGAGCCCAAGATTTACACCTGGGGTGAGGGCCGTAGTAATTTGAAAAAAAAAAAAAAAGGATCACACTGTGCTGCCGTATTTGCTAATTAATGTTTATTTTGTTATTCTGCTGCAGATTCTTCCTTGAATCAATCCGACAGGAGTTACATTGCTGGTGGAGTTTGTGCTTTGGTTTTGGGAGCACTGGCTCTGTGGGCAGGAGTGACCCGGTGCAAGAGGAAAAGCTTAAATCCACACTTGTCAAATGGTCTTTAAGTTAACAAATAATCTTCTGTCAGGCATCTTGTTGATATAAAACCAAGTGGACATTAAATGTTCATGAATATAAGATTAAAAAATGAGCAAAGGCTAAGAAAAAGACAAGGTAAGCTCTCTCTGTATGATAGTCGGCTATGTCGGCCCCCACATCTGCCTCTGCCAGAAACAGAATGAGTAGCAGAACTATAATTGTTTGATTACAGAATGCTGTGGAGAGCACACACAAGTTGTCCCCTGGAAGTTTTGAGCCCGGTGTTACAGGTGATTATTGCAGATCTGGTCTTCGGGAAAACTAAACTTTGATTGATTGAGTAGTTTATTCATAGCAGACAAAACAAAATATGTACTATCCGAGTAAACATACATCTTCCTTTTAGAAAAAGTAATAAAAGGAAGAAAAAAGTTCGTAAAAAAGAAAAATTTACTGTATATCTAGCTCGGAAAGGAGCAGGATGAAGTAACCACTTATATTCCTGTCCCCTTAATTTGTTGCAATCTATTCGATTTAAACATTTTATCACATCACATTTGTCTTCAAGACATCAAAATAAGTAAAGAAGAAAAAAAGTGACAATAATTCCTTCTACGTAAATATAATGAAAAATCTAATGCTGCGTTCCATTTACCTTGGAACTGTGAAGTGGGAACTGGGGGGTGACGTCACACCTGACCAACTTCCATTCCAGTTCACTGGTTGGAAAACCAGTTAGCAGACTAGAAAACAACGTGTTTGCTAAGGCTATTGTTATTAGCAGTTGTTGGCACAGCTGGCGTTGCAGGTCACATATATCAAATGAAAAATGTGAATTACACGGCAGCAGCTTCCCCCTACATCGTAAATAAAGAAGCATAAATAAATGTAACATTACAGGAGCTTCTAAAACTGTTAACACTGGGCGTGGCCATTTTTAAATATGAACTCAGAGCTGTGAGGATTGTCCGACTTTCCGAGTGGGAAATCCGACTTCGGGGGGCCGTTCCAGTTGAAACTTCCTACTTGGAACCGGGAATTTCCGACATCCGAGTTCAAATGGAAAGCAGCATTACACACCTACCACCCTACCCATAAATACATATTTATTTAACCTTTCTCCCGAACAAGCAGATTCAACAATACACGTCGAAGTGTCTGTGTTTACGTGAGAGTTTTAATTCGGAGTAAAAGTTAATTCTGCTTTAAGAAGATTAAAAATGATCACATAAACGGCTAATTCTGAATAAAAACGATCATTCCAAATGAAACTTGATTCAAAGTTCATTCCTCTTTCACGCCGAATAAAATAATTCCTCTGTCATGTAAAACCTTTTATTCTGATCCAAAATATTTCCTGTCATTCTGCACGGTTGTCCTGTCGCAATGGTGCATGTTGAACTGCACGTGAAATAAGTGATGGACTCAAGCCACCTGGTGTAAATGTAGTAGTATGTTCGTGTCAAGCTGCGCTACAAAACCACAATCAAAATCAAGTGAAAATCTGTGTTATTATGTGGTTTTCCATGTCAGGAACCGGTACTTGTTTAGCCTCAGGTAGATGTAAACGGACGTAAATACCTCCCTGTAGCTGTGCATGGAATGTCTCTGTCTAAACAGATATATTTTACAGTACATGTGAAACACATTGGCAATCTGGTTTTATAGTGTTATAAATGAAGTGGATTGGATTGGAGTGATATATCGTGCTTTTCTCAGTTTTATGACTATTAAAGTCAAATACTGTATCTTGTTTTAACTCAGGTTTGCTGGTGTTCTTGTTAATCTGTCTCATCATACTCACTGTGAGGGCAGAGTGTGTGTGTATATATATAACCGCTCTTGTAGTTAATTACATGAATTATAACTTTGTTTCCTCTGTACATCTGCCAACATACTTGCTTGTATGTGAAAGTTTGCATGGCAGACATTGATGTAAACCTAATGTATAGTACATAAAGCGCATGCCTTCTCTCCGGCTTCACCTATTTTATGGGCTCTGCTGCTCAGACCCAAAATGCAAATAAACATCCTGTAGCAAGTGACCAAACTTATTTACCAGACAATTAAGGGAACACAAATGACCAAGATCTGAAGCAGATATTAGTTAATTTTGGGAAGAAAAAAAAAAAGAAAAGGTGGAGACAGTGCTTGCCACAATACGATTTGTTGTGTGATGCTGAGCTCATTATTTTATGTCACTTATTATTGACTGTGCATTTAATGTTAACATGCTAATTACTGATATAAGCTGGAGTAAGTTTAAAAAAATAAAGCTGTGTGAGTGTGCTCCTTCTCCGGTTCCTTCCCACCTTCTCTATGGTTACACTCTCAGGGCAGACAGAAGGCATAGGTGTCAGGGAACCCTGTCTCTATGACGACAGTAAACAGGTCTGTCAGTACAACTTACTCACAGGTGAAACATTAGCTGGATAGGGAAAGAAGTCACACACGCACACACACATATCCATACACTCACTCAGGACCGATGGCCGATTCCCAGCGAACATCTGAACCCCTCAATATTGTGCATCAAGACGAAATCTGGTAAATATCTGAACTAACTTGCTTAGTGTCATAATCTAATGGTTGGATGTTTTTTTTTTGTTTTTGTTTTTAACTTATATTTTATTTTCAAACATAAGATGTATTGTGCATCCTTTTGAAATTTGTCATCTGTATGCTATATATCTGTTTCTGTTATCTACATTTTTCATTAAGTTGTTTGATAAATTAAACTTGATATGGTAATTTATCAATTTAACTAACATTTTAAAGGATATTGGTAAATTTCTCTGACACCATAACAACTTATAACTAAATGGTGATACGAACTGAAGACATTTTGCATATAAGATACCTGTAAAAGTATCCTGTGAAATGCAAGAATGCCATTATGACATGATCAAAACATCCCTAATTTTTAAAAATCATTTAGACCAATGGAGGAGGGAAAGTATTTTAGCAGAGGTTGCCAGCTCTCTTTATATTTTTAGGGCTGGTGTATAATGTTCATGTAAAATTACTTATTGATTCATTTATCTTTGGTAAACCTGTCAAGAGTCAATAGACTCTTAAAATATATTTATATTTCTCAAATTAAAAAACAAAGTGTGTGGGGTTTGAAGTGTGGTTTCACAGTCTAGCAGGAATGAAGCCTCTAGGAATGTGTTATGTGCATAATAATTGTCAGTGTCTAATCAGAAGTGTGCTGCTTCAAGATTTTATTAAAGGTACAGTGTGTAAGAATTTCTGACACCTAGTGGTAAAGATGGGTATTTGAAAGAAAAGATGTTTTCTTATAAATGACTTCATATTCCAAGCACTGTTGTGAATGTATGGTGGCTGTTAGTGGCCAAAATTCTCCCAGACATAAATATGTTTTCATGTGTGAGTAGATCCAGAGGTCTCAGGTGTAGCTATAACTGTACTATGAGAAACCATTCCTTTAATTCAGGGATAACGTAGTAAAAATGGTAGAACAGATATGGCAGCCTCCATGTATGTGCACCCCCAGCAAGTAGATATAAATGAGTCACTCTAAGAAAATGAACACATAACAGCTATTCTAGGGAATAAATTACACATCAATAGAAAAGAAGTTTTGAATTATATAATACATTTTTCTGCCATTGACCTTTGATTTTGTTACACACTGTACCTTTAAATAAGATACCACATGTGTTTGTATGTGTAGGAAAGCTCATGTAAAACTTGAAAAGGATTCAGCTGAAGTCTGGCCCAGGAAGTGGGGCTTCCTGGCTGACATCTACAAGGAGGTATATACACATACAGTAAATACTCATCCACCACTTCTGTTTCTGAATTCTCTATGATAGAGAGGCAGACAACAGACCATGGAGATAGTTACAGTCTATATCCTGATGTAAAAAAAAAAAAATAAAGCATAAAATACAATAATGCGGTAGATTGATCATGCAGAAAATAATATTGGCATGAAAAACATTTATTAAAAACATATTTTTAGAAATGTGAATAAACATTTATTGGCTTCATGTAAGTTTCTCTGCTGTGTGTATTTCAGTATGAAATGGAGAGTGCGAAGCTGAAGGAGGCACTCAAAGTGGGGGTCCCCGATCACCTGGTGGTTCGATCCCCAACCCCTCCACAAAAATGCATCCATGTATGTTTTATCTATGTATTCTCAGATAGTTTTAGCTCCTAATTTCTTCAAAATTATATTCCAAGCAGCAAATCTGATCATCTTTTAAAATGGTCTTCAGCAACAGTTTTTCAGGCTTTCTATATGCACTTTAAGAAATAATACACTGGCTCAACTTAAAAAAAATTGAGAACAATTTGCATGCATCTCTATTAAGCTCGACAATGTGACGTTTGCTGCGCAACTCCTCCCCAAGTCCCGCCCCAGCTGTCATCTTCGAGGGCTGAGCTGGAGAATGCTCGGAGTTCAAAGTTGTCGACTAATATAAGTGTCTGGGGTTTATAGACCTTTTTCATAAAAAACAGAAGTATGTAATGGTTGAGAATCTTGTCTTCCTGAGAGGGCTAGACTTCAGTCAAACGTCAAAAATGGATCATGTTTCCACTCTGAATATTTGAGCCCGTTTACTCGACTCTGCCTCGATCTGAAGAACCAGAAGTTTTGCCTGCATTGTTTCAATCATGTGGCAAACCGATGCATCGTTTTGTCATCTGCACATGTCGAGCTGCTTCCGGGAATTTTAAAGAGAGGGGGTTTCTAAATATGTCAAGCTCTAAATGTATTTCAATCACGTCTGAAACTGAAGGTTTTTAGAGGAGGTTTACCTCGCGATTATTCATCATTTATGATATAAGAAAGCATAAGATTAGACTGAAATTTGCAGAGCCACTCTGATAACATGGACAGGAAACAAAACGTGACCATGCAGGTGTTAATGCATCCAGTACATGTACAATGTCCGCATATTGTCCAAAATTAACGCCTCTGCTAAAACAATGCTTTTTTTTTTGGATTGCACATATTGGTCAAACTTCGCTGATCATTTTGATTTCAAAATTAATGCTTTTAAATGATCGTGAACAAAATAAGGATCAGATGGTAGAATATCCTTGTAATGTGTTTCTGCAAAAGATCGCAGGGTATCGTAGTTCATTATGAGTTTGAAATAAAATTAAATTATAATTCTGTATGTTTCGTGGCTTTTTTTAAAAGGTAGAGTCCGAAGTCCCTCCAGTGTTTCTGTTTACAAACAACAGTATTCAAACTTAGCATTCCTCCCTGTCAGGCTAATGGCCGCCTCGTTCTAGCTAGCCTATTCAACTTCAAGCTTCTCCTTTAGAGCTCAGAAGCAGGTACAAGCCAAATTATTATTAACCCTGGTTTTCCAAAGTGCATTATCTGAAGCTCTTACCTTTTCTTCAGTGCATCCACGGTGTTTTCTTTCTTTCTTTTTTTTTTCTTTTGAGAGTTGGAGTGACTGGTTTCTGCTCCAATCATGAGCTTATTTCCACAGAGCGTTATGCTCTTAGCTCTGTCATTGGCTGGTGGTATAAACAGAAACCTCCACCCAGAAACGTCCTGACCAGACCAAAACAATACAAAAGAGCGAATAGGGGATTATCACGCTTCCGTGTTCCGATCTTCCGGTTTGAAACACTTGGACGGCCCATTCCCTGCTTTACTTCGTAAATAACGTGAATAAACGCCAACCCTACTTAAATTTTCACGGATTCCAGACTGAAAGGATACTAAGGAAGAAGTGGATCAAAGCGATTCTCTCAGAGTGAAGGGCCGAACTTTATAATAAAACAATGTAGCATGTTTGTTTGTAGCCGGTGGGGCACAATACCGGCACGCTAGCATTAGCCAGCTAGCATTTACCGACGTGCTTAACTTTGTGCGTCTTAAAACACACAAACATCTGAACCCCCCCCCCCGTTTCCAGTGGAACAACTGGGGACTGCCAAGAAAGGCAACGCTTTCAGATGCTTATGTGTTTTCAGCCGCACAAAGTTAGGCACATCATCAAGCTGGCTAATCCTAGCCTGCTAACAGTAGTCTGACGGCTACTACTCTGTTAAACTTTGTAAATGGATAAACGCAATGCCAATTTTATTAGACTGAAGTGAGCTAAGAAAGAAGTGGATCAAACGACCGATGCCGCGGTGAAGGACCGAACTTTATAATAAAACAACACACGTTTGTTTGTAGCCGGCAGACTACAAGTCGTGTTAGAGGTTAGCATTAGCCGCTGATAACGTGCCAACTTTGTGCGGCTGAAAACACATAAGCATCTGAAAGCGTCTCCTTTTTGGAGTCCCAGTTGTTCCACTGGAAACGGGGGGTACAGACCCGATTTTAGATGTTTGTGTGTTTTAAGACGCACAATGTTAGCACGTAGTAAACGCTAGCTGGCTAATGCTAGCATGCTGTGAAGTGCCGGTGTCGTGCGGTGTTGTGCCCCACCGGCTACAAACAAACGTGTGTTGTTTTCATTATAAAGTTCGGCCCTTCACCGCGGCGGTCGATCACTTTGATCCCTTCTTCCTTAGTATGACTTAGTTGGAATGAAAACTTAAGGTTTGGAGTTTATCCGATTTAAACAGTATAACAGAGCAGGAACAGCTGTTGTTAAAATGGCCCGGATGAGGAAATGCCCAAATACCGGGAAGTACCAGTAAGCGTGATAATCCCCCATTACAGGCAGGGTGCAGTGTTGTTTCCAAACAGAAACATTGTTGCCAACTTAGCGACTTTGTCGCTATATTTAGCGACTTTTCAGACCCCTCTAGCAACTTCTTTTTAAAAAAGCGACTAGCGACAAATCTAGCGACTTTCTCTGGTGTTCATGGAGACAGATAAAGTTTATATTGCTCCTCCTGTTCATCGGGTGCTGCCTGCTGTCAGCCCCTCCCTCCCTGTTTCCCGGCACTCACTCACTGCTCCCGCTCCGCTGTCCCTTTGCATGCAGCAGCCCTTCTGAGCTGCTGTGAGATGACTACGCCTCCTCATCCAGATTATTTCCCATGATGCCTTGTGGCACAACTGGGTCTTCTTTGCACCATGACTCAAATGTGTATGTCACCCCTTCAGTACCCTTGTTAATGAGCACTGGGGCACCCTCTCATTGTCACCTAAACTTGCTGCTGACTTCCCACCACTGGGGAATGCTGTCTTGGAGTCCGTCAGTCTCTGTTAAGGTCTTCATTTGAGCACAGTGCATGCAGACATAGAGGCCCAGCGCTCCTCATGTTTTGGGGTTTTTTTCTCCCATTCCAAGAGCTGCTGTCTCAGCCATAACTAGTGTTCTTCAAAAACATCACACTTGTTGTCTTTTCCCCGTGCCTGTGTGCCCCAGTTTTCCTCCCCACCCACAGAACAACCAGCCCTTAAAGGGCTAGAGGCAGGAACAAAAAAAAAAAAAAGAGTCATGTTTTTAGAAATGAGTGATAAAGCGTAAACACAAAAAGACGGCCGCCCTTCGCCTTGAAGGTGTGTGCTGAAAATGCGTGAAGGTGTCTGATTTCGGTGCCTGAGATGTGACGTAAATGATGTACATCGAAATCCCAAAGTTTTGATACAGAGAGAGGACGGTCGCGGTAAATTAAAACTGTAAGAATAGTTATGGTTCTTCGCCGTAGCAAACAACAGATAACTGAAAGACACTAAAAAGTGTAACTACGAAGAAAAAGTTAGTAAAAACATTAGCTTAGTTTGTGCACGCACGTGCGGCTGGCTCATGGCTGCAGTTACCTAAGCGCCAGTGCGAGTTTCCTTGTTATCTTGCCTCAAGTCCCTTTCTGTGCCTTCTCCCTGCGCACTCCATACAAATTACTCGCCTGGGGTAATTAATGTGCGGCATGATAAGGTTAATTTGATTTTGAATTGCTTCTCCCTGTGTCCTTGTGGTTCGTGTTAGTTTTGAAAATGGCCCCCCCCCTTTGTTGTTCTGTTTGTTGTGAAATTAAAATCTTTGAGTAAGTTTTTTTAAATTAGGTTAGAGAGTGGTTTTTTAGTTGATTTGATGCAAAAAAAGATTTTCGAATGTGGGAAATGTGGCTTGTGGGGGAGCATAGACAGAGACTGAAGAAATAAAAGCTGATAAGAAAGTGGTTTGTGTGGGGATACTTGGGCGTGGGTGTCGTAAAAGAATGTAGTGATGAAGATAATGGGGACCTTCCCTCCTCTCAAGGTGAAGAATAAGAGTGTGTTAGTGGGAGGCTGGTAGTGTGTAGACGGAGAGATAAGGAATTTTTGGCAAGAAAGGTTTTATAAAAAAAAAAAAAAAAAAAAGTGAGTTTTAATATGTTGGGGATGAATAAAGTTTTTTCTTTCTTCTCTTCTTTCTTTCTTCATCAAACAAAGCAATTAAGTTAGACAATGTAAATAAGTCTTTCATATCACTTGCCCGTTACTCTTTTAGTGTGTTTAAAATTTTCTGTGACTTGCTGTTTTTTGTTTTTTCTTCTCATTTTCGCTAGTCCTGAAATTTTCAGTGGAATTTGTATTTCTTAAAATGTTTGTTAACCACTTACACTGTCAAGTGACAGTGTTGTGTGCGTAACAGAAAACATGAAAAAGCTAATTTAAATGTTTTTCAGCAGATTGCTGCAAGGACACATTGTTCCCCCCATTTTGTGCCTGAAAAAAACAACACACACACACAGGAACACGCACACACACAAAGTTTAACAGAAAATGAAATAGTATTTTTGCATCCAAAGAGCTTTAAACCTCAAACTTGCCATATCTCATCATTTACTGAATTTCTCTCCGGGGATGAATAAAGTATTTTTCATTTCATTTCATTTCATCTCAACATGGTGTGCATTGTGCCCTTAAAGAAATGTAGGCAACTGGACAAGCAGAAGGTGTTGGGCCTAAAAAAAAAAAAACACTATGTACAGCAGACAAAGAGTAAGTGACACCTTCAAGTTCCAGCAAAGAGCTAACACAGCACCCAAGTTACAGTAGCAACAGGTCTCAAGGAGTGATGAATCCTCCCCAGAGCAAAGACCTCCACATTACTGAAGCGGTTCAGGGTCGTCTTGGAAGAGAATGGACAAAAAGGCAGCCAACATCTAGAGTCCTTTATAAAGCCTGAGGAATGATTCCTGAAGACTACTTAAAAGAAGAAGAAGAAAAAAAAAAAGATAAGAAAGATTGTCTAAGAGTTCAGACTGTGTTGAAGACTCAAGATTTTAAAACAAATTTTGGCATTAAACTTATTAGAAATGTACTAGTCTGATTTTATCTTATATATTTGCATTTATGTTCTCACATGTTTTATTAATTCCAGGCACCTGTTCCACATTTTCCTATCACATTATGAAATCTAGTGTTACTCCGAGTTTTACACAGCTTTCTATTCTCCTGAACTTTCACTCAGCCTGTTTCATTCCTCCAGGTTGGCCCCTCTCCTCCTGTTCCACGGACAACTCAAGCGCTTATTGGCTGGCGTTCGGGTCAAGCTCATCTTAAGCTGGAAAAGTACAGCACAGTGCATCATGGGAGACGTAGTTTTCTCAAGGAGTTGGGCTGGCCTTTGGATGCTTGCATCTGAGTGGCGGTCCTGCTGTGTTGACTCAGCTACAGCTGTTTTATTCATGATTAAATGAATAAATCTTTGAAGGAGTACAGCGCAAGTTCCAGCTTTTTTCCAGAAGTGCGTCCCTTCTGGCGACAAGTGGAAGTGACACTAATATTACGTACACGCATGAGCTGCTTCGACTGTGTTGGTCTTTAGTTTAACCAGTGCAGAGTTAGAGCCACGATGTCTACTGAAGTAAAAAAGGTCATTAATCTGCAAGTTGTTTATTTCATCATTAAGTAGATGGATGAACAGCATGCTAACAGTAACAACGGGCTAACGCTGGCTTGTAGATCAAATATCCAAATTCATAGGCTGAGATCACGACTACCTTATGAAATTAGCGCATCAGCTAAATATAACAAGTGGCCAGAGTGTATTGCCACATTTACATGCTAAAGCCTTAGCATTGCAATATTATGCATCCTTATTTCTGTCATTCATCACATTTACTTTGTTAGCGAGAAGAAAGCCAACTGTGGGTCCCGTTTTATTCCCAGAGTGGATCGGAGCTCCCTCCTATTAAAAAAAAAAGAAAAGCTGCTCGGTTGTTTACTTCCGTCTTACTCCAGCGCTGGTCAGACACAGTTTGGCTCTCTTCGTCTCACAAGACAAAACTTTTCTTCTTTGTCTTACTGGAGTCTGAGTTGGGGATTAAGAGGCACCTGTTCTCCATCTTTTAGAAGCAGGGGTCAGTGTTGTCTCAACATGCGCTAATGGAGGTGGAATACGCGACACCGGCTGCAGCACAGCCAGACGAACGAGTGCACGCAACTTGTGTCCCCCACATGCGCCCCCTTGAGGATTCGTACCCGAAACTCTCGCATTGAGCATTCAGAAACAGTATTAGAGACAACCGCAGTGAAAAGAGATCAGCTCGTTCTTCACATCAGGCAGCTGTAAGAGCATGTGGAGGAAAGAAAAGAATAGTATCTAACATTTAAACTTGTGCAGTGCACCTGTAAATAAATAACTATTTCCTTCATGTTTTTAAAATATCAAATAAAAATATTAATTTAACATAATATGTATTTTTAATATCCCATGAAAATGAATACAAAATAAATCAAAATGTACATTTTTCAATGGTTACACTTTTATTTCCCATTTGTATTTCTTTTTACTTAATGACACTTTATATTCATTTAACATATTTAATTTAGCCATAAATTCATTAATTTATACTTTCATGTATTTGTTCACGAACACTTTAATTTCATAATGGTATTCATTTATTTATTTATTTTTTATCAGATTTTAGTTTGTTTTTTTTTTTTTTTTTACCCTGAAGAATTTCATTAAACTCTTTTTTGCGGTACTTTTTAAAATCCTAATAGCTCTTTTTATTTCAGGTTCTTACATTCTTACATTCACATAAAGGTACATGGTGGTTATCTGTCTGGGTTTAGCCACTGTGCTGCACTTGAGGAAGTGAACAGTGCACACAGGCAGGCAGATGATGGTAACAAAGGTTTGGGGAGAGTTGTCTGAAAGTTGTCTGTAAGTTACAGTGAACTGTACAGAATGTTATAAAAAAATCCATTTAGAGGGTTAATGAATGAATATGCTATTGAATTAATTAATAAATGATCAAATTAATAAACAATATATTAAATAAATTAAATAGATACAGTAAAAGTGTCATCAAATGAATGCCATTTTGAAATAAATGTGTCATTGAATAAATACATTAACCATTGACGAATGTACACTTTATCCATCTATATTGTACTCAATTAATTTGAGTATTTTTTTTATGGAAAATACATTTATTTCAGTGTTTATTTATTTAATCATAAATAAAACAGCCCTCCATGTTTTCCAAACTGTATTGAGTGTGGGTTAAATACACAGATCTTATATTTTATGGTCTCTCCACTAACAGAGTGTCACTTCTTAATTAAATAAATGTGTCTGAAAGAATATGTTGTGCAGCCATCACACGGATAGTGTAACAGAAGTCTGCTCTGAAATCCCCCTGCTGTGAGTCACCACGTATGAGTCACGTTTTAGCACTTACGTAATGACATCACGAGGCCTGTGTGGAAAAGCGGAAGAAGAGACAAAAACAACAGCAGCAGGAGCGCCAGTCCTCCGGCTCGGCGACGGTAGTTCGGAAGAGAGACGTCGGAGCCATTTAACAATTATCTGCTCGCTTTCACAAAGTGCCGGAGGTTTTTGTTTCGTTTAAACTGTAGGTGTTGTTTACATTCAATAACAAAATGTCGTTGTTTGGTAAGATATTCGGTAGCGGGGGTAAGGGTGGAAAGGCGCCGACACCCCAGGAGGCTGTCCAGCGACTCAGGGAGACGGAAGAGATGTTAGCCAAAAAACAGGAGTTTTTAGAGAAGAAAATTGAACACGAGCTCATGACGGCAAAGAAGAACGGCACGAAAAACAAGAGAGGTGAGGAAAAGCTCCTGAAATGTTGTGTCTGTCTGGATAAACTAACAGCATGTTGGCCGGCTAGCCTCAGGCTAACTCCAAAGGAGTAGGGAAGTTGGCTGCCCACCTGAGCACGCCTGCCCACGGTCACGGGAGTCCATTTTTAAATGTCTCGAGTTAAGGTTTAAAATATATTGTAAAACGGAGAGAATTCAAAGGGATCTCGTTTAAAACAACTGAAACTCACAGAATTGGCTTCTAAATAGCACCAGTAATTCAAAGCTGTATTAGTTAAAACCGACCTGGTAACCACATCACTTGATTTAATCTTTATTTTTAAAATAATATTTGGTTAAACAGTGTCCATTGTTAAGGTATGCAATTGTTCAGGTATTTCCTGAACTAATTCCCTTTATTTTTGTCCTTGGTTCACCTTCTATTAACTCAAATCAATCAAAGTTTATTTTTCATTTCATCTAATACAACATAATTGTCTGCTGTTGTGGGAAATTGTTTGCTTGGGAATATGTTTTTGTTTTTACCTAACATTAACATTACCCTGTTTTCTAATAATCAGACTATTTTATTTCAAGATTATTAGGGGGATTAGGGAGAAATCACTCATTTTTAACAAGCATTAACACTGTCCTGTACTGTTCTGCAGTTTTTCCACTCTTCACTTAGAAATTTTTTAAGTAATTTAATCCAGGTTTCTTGATAGCGATTTTGTTTTCATCTCTGGTGAAAGGCAGCAGCTGCCATTTCTAGGTTTGGAATGTTGGGCAGCTTCATGATTTGTGCGCCTGATTAGATTTGTTTATCAGACAAACTTGATAAGACGGGTAAGTCTCTGACTTCATTGTAGTACAAATACGAGAAGGACTTAGAACGTTTGTAGATACTTTCAGTTGCCTGGCTATAGAATAAAATTTGGCTTCAATTTAGGTTCTTTATCTAACACATATTCACAATCGATTCAAATGTCTTCTCAAAGCACTTTGAAGAGAAAGTAAACGTGTTTACTACAGTCTAAAAGAATTGCATTACTCTTTGATTTAGGGCTGCTAATATTGCAGCATGTGCAATATCAGTATTGCAAAAGACTACATAAACTCCAGCTACTGCTATAGACATTTTTCACTGCAAACATTTTGACATGAACCACTGGGAAGGGGTTTGATACTATTTGGAGGAAGTTCTGTCTGTTCATGTTTTACGGCTAACCAGCATTCACAGGTGCCAAAGTTGAATGCAGCCATTAATGTTACACCTGAAAAATGTCATATAATGGAGGTTGTGAGTCATATTGTAAGGGAAACATTCAACAATATTACATGTTGCATGTTTTGTCACTGTGCAGCACCAGATTGAATACAGCCATGTCTTTTAGTCGGTGTTGCAGGAAGTTTGGCAACCACAGCTAGAAGCCTTGCACAAACACTTGTACCACAACCCCTGTAAGCTAGTGTCAGACAAATATATAATCATCTAATTTTAAAGTTCTCCTCTGGTGTTGTTTGTGCATTTGTTTCCAGCTTTGGAACCTGATTTTCAACATAGTTCCTCATTCAAACATTCTTGCCTTCATCTAGCTGACGGGCGAGATGAAGACGAGGTACAAATGAAAGTACACAATACATTGCCAGCATACCAAACTTGCCATGATTACTGCATCTGCACAACAACCCCCAACATCAGTACCCTTCCACTTCCACTGCCACCACATACTTTCACTTTTTTAAATTCAGGTATTTCAAGAAGAACTTCTAGCCTTGTTCAGGCTGCTTTACTTGGGCTTTTCTTCTAAGCCAGGTGCAGCAAAGCCCTTATGATGGAGAAGATGATTGGGAGATGGAGATGTAGTAGTAGCAGCTAATATTAGCAGGATATTCCTTTAGGGATTTTTTGTCATGTTAAAGTTGCACTACAAGATCTAGATTTATTCACAATGTCAGAAAAGGCTTTTGCACAAACATGCCTATCATTTTATTTACTTACGGGGTTAAAGCAAGAGAAATAATTTTATCCTAATTTTCAACTTTAAGAGTTGACTGTCAGACGTAACACCCTTTAAAATGTGTTGCTAAGTTGCTTCCCAATCTTTCTCTGTATTTATGGAATATTTTCACTTTTTTGTTTATAAAAGCTAAAACCCAAATATAATACCATCATTAAAATTAACATTTCATTAGCATTTCAAGTGTTAGTTGTACTTCTTTTTATTCAGGTTGTGATTGTGAAATTCCTAGTTTAACCTTACACACAGACCATAATTGTCCTGTCCTCTCACTGGAGTTGTAAAATTGATCCTAAAAAGAGCCTGACTCATGGCAGAAACCAAAAGTAGCATTTTCAAAGTGCTTGTGTGATTTGAATAGTGGGATCTGCAACCTGAATAATCTGATAATGATTTCTGTGACATCACATAATAATATTTCCAGGGCAGGGCTTGTTCTGGCTGCTTGTATAATTTGATAACACTGGAACTGTCAGCTTCCTTCTGGCTCCTAGTGGACCAAACCAACCACAAAGTAGACTGTTGGAGGCGTGTTTGTGTGTGAAAATATTGGCAGAAACAAGAAGTTGCATTATCAAAGCAGTTTTGAGTTATTTAAAAAATAAAATTAGACCAAAGGGATGAACATTACCCACAAGCTCTCACTTAAATCATCTCTTTAAGATGCATAACATTGAACATAATCGGATTGATTACGTGACATCATCTTGTCATTGTTACTTTTTGGTGAAGATTGTATGTTTACGCCATAGATTTGACACCATTGGAAGAGCCAAAGTGTAAACACAGTGTTTGACGTTCGAAACATAATGATGTCAAAGCAGTTTTTTTTTTTTTTTAAACCTCATGTTATCACCACGAGACACACTACCATGTTACCTGTGGTTGTGTAAAACATCCAAGTGATGGATGAGAGCTGTTTATAATTTTCTGAATATTTAAGCTTTTTAAATTAGTGGAGGAATAAAAGACTGACTTCTTTCTTGTGAAAGTTTCATTGCACCTACAAAAGTGATCAGATTTCACTTCACCTGGGTTCACCACAACCTCCGTCACCTCTGTCCTGCCACTGGGTATGAGGAGAGGCTACAGGATAAACAACAGACCAAAACCTTCAGCGTTAGAGCTGCACCATGAGGTGGCATCCTGACTTTTTCAGTATCTGAATCATAACAACAGCCTGTTTCCACTGAACTCTGCACAGCAGTGACGATGCCCATTTGATCCAACTTCTGCCTCACACTCTTTCCATTCCAGACTCTAAAGTGAAACTACAACCCAGACTCTGTATTTTGTTACTTCCTTATTGTTTCCCTGCTCCTATGACTCAGCAGGTTCAGCTCAGTTTCACTGGATCACATATGACAGCAAACAGGAATTACCAGTGTTGTGGTTTGCATGAACCAACCCCTTTCCAAAAAAAAAAAAAAAAAGCCTCTATGGGGCAGTCTTTAGCCTCATAGCTTGTTGAGCTGTTTGGTTTAATTGGGTTTTGTGATAACTTGTGCTGGAGGTGCGTGTGGGTGGAGATGGTTTTTAGTAGTGTAGGACAACAATAACCGGCCAGTTTTAAGGAGGGAATGGCATTTATGTGTGCTTTGTGGTTGTTAGATGTGTTGTGTTTTGGGGGAGAGGTGCTTTGCTGCTTTTGTTTTATATGGGAAATATTAGGCGCTTGTGTTTTTGCTGCGTTCTTTTAAATTATTTTCCTTATCTTTTTATTTATAATTTCTTTACTGGAAAAAATAAATAAATAAAAATCCATGAGCACATATTTCCAAACACCTGTTGGTGGTGCTGTAATAAGCAGTCTTTTCATAGTGGAGAATTTACCTGTTTCTTTCTCTTTAAAAAAAAATGAACCTCCACTTTTTTTCAAACTTTGCTTTACTTTCAAAAGAACTTTTATTTAAGTATTCCTTATTAATCTAATCAAGCAAATTAAATCACAGTTTATTTCTGCAGCACCTTTCAACAACGCTGGAGTTGACCAAAGTGCTTTACATCATGGAAACTAAACACATTAAAACAGAACATTTAAAAGAAAGTGGTAAAAATCCAAATGCATATCAAAACAATTAAGCAACAAAGAAAATGCTAAAATGTAAAAATAGAGTATCAAATACTAAAAATCAGAGGTCTGTTTAAATAAATGGTAGGCATGTAACTATATAAAAATTTCATGTTGCGGTTATTGTGACCAAAATTATCACGGTAACTGTTATCGCGGTATTGGTGAAATCTGTTCAAAATCTTCAAAAAGTACTTTTACACACACTGAAATCATTTCACCAAGTTTCAATAAAAAAAGAAAAACAAAATAGTAACAAGCACAATGGACTTTCTGTTGGCAGAAACATTAAATAACATGTAAACATCAAACATATAAATATGCATTAAAGATGCATCTTGTGACCCTAAGAGGTTTTATCGCTTTATGCAAATTATTGATAAGAACCAAGAATACTTTTCTTCACATTCAGAGCTCAAGACATGATCTAGTCTGACAGATTTCAGAAGAACTGGTACAGACAGTAAACTTTCACTGTTTCATGTACCTTTAGTAGAAATCAAATGTCATATCAAAGCAGCACTACCATATTAAATAAGGTAATGTAGCAGAAACATTAAAATAATACCATAAATAAATGAATGAATAAAAAAAGTTTCCTCCCAGCAGCCTTTAAAAATTCAAAATACATCCAGACTTCAAACTTTGTCCTTTTAGAGGGGAAACAAACCTCCAGAGCTTCCATACAGTGCCTTCATTGCCTCACACCATGTTTTCAGAGGCCAAACATTGTAAACTGCGAGGGACTGCTGCTGCTTTTCCTGGCAATGAGCATCACTGAGTTTTTCAAAGTGCGATGATCAAGGTTTTACGATGATTAAAATCTGAAATGGTGATACTAATCGTTGGGGAATTATATCTCAATTTATCTTTTTATCAATTATTGGGTGTTGAGTTTGACTGTGAACGGTGACAGGTCCATAAGCATAATTCTTGGGGAAGAATACTCCCCAGATTAAAACCCAGTTATTTTTTTTATAGGGAGCAAATGAGAAGGAAGTCAAAATGAACTAAATTCATTTACAGGCTTTTACAGATGAATGCTTAGTTTAAAAGATGCATCATCTAGAAGTAAGGATTCATACCTCATCGCTAATGATGGCTTAGGAGGAATCAGATCTGTGATCACTTATTTTATACTAAGATGTGTTTGATTCTGTATTTTTATTTTTCACATGTGATTATTCTGTTATTAACTGTTTTTTGTTTGTGTTGTGGATTATTTGTTGTTGTTATGCAGTGTTTTGATGATGTGATGGTTTTTTTTGTAGTGTTGTTCACAGCTTTTGACTAATTCAGGTGTATTTCTATTGATATGTTCATCCATATGCATTGTCCCATTTAAAGGGACTAGAGGCAGGAATTGTGAAAGAATAAACATGCATGTCCAGTTTTTTAATGCTTACGAGTGATGAAGCGTTAAAAAACAAAAAGAACGAGCCCACCCACGTGTTGCTCCGTTGCCTTGAACAGGCTGTGTGCTGCATAATGCACAGTGATTCGGTGACCGAATTTCCCACACTGTCCTGTGGATGTGACATCAGTTGGCGCTGCATACGCATCCCTGACAGTTTTGATCCAGGAAGAAGACTGTTGTGGTGAATTCAAACACTGTGAGGGATAGTTATGGATTCTTCTGCGGTCAGCAAACAATCCAGATCAACTGAAAGACACTAAAAAGGGGAACTATGAAAAAAAAAAAAAGACTATCAGCTTTGTAAATAACCTTATAGCATCCGTTTGTGCGCACTCCCATGTCAACTTGGCTGGTGGTTGCAGTTACCCACAGTGCCGGTTGCGACATTTGCAAGTCTCATTTCTTAATCTTGCCTCTAGTCCCTTTTAAAAGAATTGAAATGAATATGACACAAAATCAAATCTGGTACAAATAAAGTATAAAAGAAAAAGAGTGCTGAAATGAACCACAAAAGAGGCGCCCACCAGGATGCTTTAATGATACTTGGTATTAGAGCTGTAAGACCTCCTGAACTGACTCTTGTTTCACTGCTTTCTCTCTGTCCAGCGGCTCTACAGGCCCTAAAGAGGAAAAAGCGTTACGAGAAGCAGCTCACGCAGATTGACGGGACGTTATCCACCATCGAGTTCCAGAGGGAGGCTTTAGAAAACGCCAACACTAACACAGAAGTGCTCAAAAATATGGGCTATGCTGCTAAAGCTATGAAGGCTGCACATGAAAACATGTAAGCTGCATGTTGGAGATGTTTTCTGTAAACATTCAGTTATTTATTTACTTCACATTTTACTGTTTTTCTGGTGTACTCGACTTTATGGACTGACTTGTAATTTCCAAGAAATATGAATTGGGGAAGAGCTCATTACTGAGTTTCTAGTTCTCATTGTTACAGCTGGTGTAATATGCTCCTAATGTTTCTTATAATATGGTGCATTGTTTTACTTATGTTAATTTCTTTTTCTTTGTGCAGCTTTAGTTTTTTTACTTAAATATTTTTCATCCTTTTTGCTACCTTCAATAGTCTTTGTTTATCATTTTATATTGTAGAAGTTTTTTCTTTTTTTTTTTTTTTATTTAATCCTGTGACAGAAAATGTTAAATTTTCTTCCGCTGGCAGGTTATTGTTTTGAATTTATAAAACAAGACTTAGAATATAAACATTTCATCACTGAAATTCTGTAACAGATGGTTTACTGTCCATCATTGTTTATGCTGTGACATGTTTGTATTTGTTTTTTTATTTTACGTGGCATCTGTGTTTCTGTTTTCCTGTTTCAAAGGGACATTGACAAAGTAGATGATCTGATGGCAGAAATCACAGAACAACAGGAAGTAGCCCAGGAGATCTCAGACGTTATCTCCAGACCAGTCGGCTTTGGGGAAGACTATGATGAGGTGAGAATGGAGGAAACATGGCGGCCACAGACAGCCTGAGGCTGAGGTGGAACAGTTCCTACACATCTGTACATCCACCTAATCTGAACAGTGAGGTGGAGGTGCTGATGGTACCTGGTTGAAATGTGTGTGTGTGTAATTGGAAAAAGCTTGACTAAGTAAAATTTTCTTCGTGTGCGTGCTCAGGATGAGCTTATGGCTGAGCTGGAGGAGCTGGAACAGGAAGAGCTGGACAAAAATCTTTTGGAAATCGAAGGAACAGAAGACGTACCTCTACCCAGCGTACCATCAACATCACTGCCATCAAGACCAGGTACAGTGTGGGCACTTGCAGTGCGTTCAGACCAAACGGGATTTTGCTGTCAAAAACGTGCTTAAAGGGATATTGTGTAAGTTCTCCTGTTATCTAGTCACAAAAGTTGCTTATTTTGTTCAAAAGTGTTTTTCCTTTAATCAGTCATCACTCCCATCAACAAACTGAAGTGCTTCTGTAAGCTCTAAATTTGCCGTTCGTATCATTCATATCTACATCGAAGGGGTTTGCTCGGTGGTGGCTACCATGCCGTGTCGCCATGTTTTTACGTCCAGTAGAAGCGTGACAGTAGGAAACCACAGAAAGTCACCGGAGACATCGGAGTTGTCAGCTCATTTCGAGGTGATGTTTTTGAAAAGTCCCCCGCGGAGTGAGGGGGGACGATGCTGCGTTCACATGCAGTCGGGCAGACGGCCATCAATAACAAACCAGATGTAATTTTAATCACAGAAGCCGAGAGACAGACGGTAAAACATGGGTCAGGGAAAAGAATACAGCATCGCCATGACAACATATCAGATGTGGACTGAAGTCACTGTAACTGACAGACCACGTCTTCACATAGAGGCTTGTTTATGCCTTTACATGCAGCAGCTGTCGTCCGTCTGCCCGGTTTCACGCGAATACAGCATGAAAAGTACTAGTGAGTTGCTTGCGATATATAATTGTTACACAATGTCCCTTTAACACCCAAAGTTGGATGCCGGTCCTGACACATTCAGAGACAGACATGCTCGAGAGGTGCATCAGAGCACAGTGCTGGACCCGGTTGTTTTCCTTTGCCTGTGTCTTTATCTGATGGTGGATGAAACTGAGCAGCTGCTTGGCTTTATTTGCTGCAGCATCAAACTTCACCAGATTGTTCTGAGTTTGGTGAGTTTCACCATTTACTTCAGCAGCTGCGTGCTGACGATGGGCGCTTTCAGCGCTACTTTCATCTGACGTGGTCCCTGTTTGATGACCTGTAGTCTAACATCAGGTCATCAAACTGCCGTTTCGAAATTTAACACCGAGCGCAGATCGCAGTTTATCCTCCACTGTCTTTGTGAAATGAAGAGATTCCCCGGGTTCTTGCTGATATTTCCCGTCCGGTCAGAAAATGTGTCTCTGTGTCACAACACTGAGTCGCTCTGATTGGTTGACACCTTGCGTCAAGTTCAGATTTCCAACTCTGGTGTCGGCCTCTTTGACACACATTGGATGTTCCAAAGCTCAAAACACACCACACCAGACACCCAGAATGTGCCGGTGGAAGGCTCGCTGCCTCTATGACGTGCGTTCACTTAGACCTGCCTGTAAACCAGACGCCAAAATCCCGTTTGGTCCGAACATTGTTACATAAATAGAATAAATATCATTGAACACCAACATGAATATTAAATTTCCTGCTTTGTTCCTGTTTGTCTCAGCCAAGAAGAAGGTGGAAGAAGACGAGGATGACATGGCAGACCTCGAGGCCTGGGCGGCTAACTGAGCTAGCTTACCCTGCTAGCTAGCTGTCAGCCCTCTGCCGTTTGTCTCTGTCACCATGTTAGTCCCTGACATCTTGGAGGAGAGACGGAGACTCCGGGCTGCTGGCATGCTGCCCTGTCTTAAAGCCTTCCCAACGTCCAACCACCCCTCCAACTGATAGTATGCACTTGTGCACATGTTTGCCGACTTTATTGAAACAAACCCGGGCGTTTTCTCCCCAGATTGTTACAGAAAGACTCTCTTTGCTCCAGCTGTGCACTCCTCTGTTTCTCAAGGGTAAAGAGTGAAAGAAAATGTCACTCCTGATAGCCTGTGGTTATGCATGTAAAATTCTCTTTGTACGAAACAGAGAGCATGAACACGTAAGTGCATACTGCCAGGGAAGGGCGTGTGGAGGAACAGGACGAGGCTTGTCTCTATAAGAATGTGAACAATCAACAGATGAGTGCAGGAAACGGCAAAAAAAGAAGAAAAGACGGCCATTTTTCTGCTTCATGCGTTGCCATCTATCTGCTTTGCTCCAGAGGTTACGATGACCCATCTTTGCTAAATCCTAAAAACCTGGAAAAATAATATAAATTATAAATATGTAGGACTTTTTCCATTAAGATGTCACTGTCAAATTACAAAATGAAGACATGCTGTTTTTGTGGAGAAAAATCTATAACTTTTAAGTTGCTCATCAGGATGTAATCAATGAATTTACTAATAAAAAGCAGGTTGGGGGAGTTTCAAGCAAGAATGTAAAATCCCTTTTTTAGTTTGCATCAAGTGACCGCTCAACATGTGAGGATTTGTTCCCTTTTATGAAAGCTGATCATTTCCTCTGGAGGATGGAGCTTGTTCTGAGAGATTAACTGTAAATGTGGATTTTTCCACCTTCACTTTGGTGAGCTCACACCTGCCAAACTGCAGGATGTTGGTGCAGGATCACTGAACTTTCACACTAATCAAAGATGCAGATTTTTTTTTTATAAATGGTTAAGACCAATGATGTTATGATCAATTAGCTCATTAATACATTTATGTTATAGAAGCTACAAATCAGGCGTCCACAGCCACTGCAGCATTTTATTAAAGCTGATGTTTACACTGATGAACTGCATGCTGTGTGACTTGTTGCAGCATGGACGAGGCATCCTCTCATGGTGCATCAGCGTGCAGGTCCTGTGGACTGCAGATCGGAGCCTTCAGGCATCAGACACGTTCAAACTTATTTCCCTTCCCTGTTCTGGTTGAGATCTGAGGAGTATGAAGGTCAAGCCTGTTGCCTTGTCCCACTCCTCAGATCATTCCTGAGTGGTTTTTGGAAAGCAGTGCCCAAATACTTAGACTTTTTCTTTCCCTTTCAGAACGTTGAGATGACCGTCATCTCCCTCACCTGCTAAACGTTTTGAAAATGTAGCAAATATTAATGTGTGACTCAATCAGCTGATTGTTTTAGTGCAGATTAGATGTTTCCTTTAAATAAAAGATATGTTACTCGCGCGTTTATCCACAGGACACACATGCAGCAGAATTATGCTTCTTTTATAATTTGAATAAATGGGATTTTTTCTAATTTAATTTATTCATATTTTGTCAACAATAGAGCAGTTCTTTTATATTTAGCTCAAACAATCATGTGGTTCCAGCAGCACGGCTGCTAGCAGGCACATTACAACACCTTGGAGGGCTTCCAACCCATATTTAAAACAAGTCGTGCCTGAAACCTCCAGCGCCTTGCTTGTCTGTGATTTAACAATGGCAAAATGTGAGAAAATCCTACATGATTATGTGTGTGTGAGTGTTTTCAGCCTTTTGGCAAAGCTGTTGTGAATAATGATTAACTTTAAGATGGTTTCGTGGATTTTTTTTCCCCGCCATTTTCAGCTAATTTACCTGTAAAGTGATTGAAGCCTAGAGTGATGAGTGTGTGTGTGTGTGTTCCTGCTGTTGATCTTCCTGCTGAAATCATAAATGAGCAGCACTTCCCTCCACCTGTCAGCACACAGGTCTGTTAATGGCAGGATCGGGGTCGAATGTAAGTCGACCAGTTGTGACTTTGACAAATTTAACACTCGACCCCAATCCTTACATTTATATAAAAGCTTTCATACTCTAGTTAATTTTTTCTATTTACCTCAAATATTCCTGTTTTTTTCTGGCTGTGCAGAAGTTCAGCTACAGTGTGAGCTGTAGCGGTTCTGCTCAGAGCTGTATGAAGAGTTGGACATGGAGATTTTCATGTGGCAGCCTTCTGACTTCCTGATGTGGGGTTGTATAGAGTTTATCTAAATAAAGTTGGGATTCAAAGCACACGTCAGCAATGTTGCATCTGTTTATAAAGGAATGTTTCTCTTTCAGGGCTTTCCAGTCGACTAACATCAGGAGCTGATTGATGTTCCCTACTCTCATTTCTGATCATATTGAATCTGAATGGTTTTCTGTCCTCTGCAAAAGTCATTAAGAACCAAGATTTTCTTGTAATCTTTCAAAGTTGTCCTCACCATCCACTCTGTGGGCTTTCTGAATTTCAGTAATTACATCAATGAAAAATGATGCACAAACACACAGAAAATAGTATTTTTGCAGCAATAAGATTATTCCCAAAAAGATATTGGCTGCAAACTTGGCATTTCTTAGCACTGTGTGCAGTGTGACCTTGAAAGATTTGAGCAAAGTGAACAAAATCAGGGCTTTAAAAAGCATTTCTGGCTTTACAGTGCAGGAACAGATATTCAACAGGAATGTTAGAATAATTTGAGCAGGAAAAACTATACTTTCAGTGTAGGGCTGTGCGATATACTGATATGTCCCAATATGATATTAACATGAGAGAGATATATTTACACATATCGTCATATCATGGTATTAGTTTGTGCAAATTTTTTTGCTTTATTTTTTTGTCATGACCCGGCTGCACATCGACTGACTACAAACGGGTCACCTGATTATTTAAAGGGACTTGAGGCAAGATTAAGAAATGAAACTCGCGACTGGCGCTTCAAGTAACTGCAGCCACGAGCCAAGCTGTCACGGGAGCGTGCACAAACTGAAGCTGTTATGTTGTTTACTAAGCTTTTTCTTCGTGGTAACACTTTTTAGTGTCTTTCAGTTGATCTGGATCGTTTGCTGATGGCAGAAGAATCCATAACTATCGCTTACAGTGTTTGAATTTGAATTTTACAACACACAGCCAGTTCAACGCAAGAAGAGAGCCATGGGTAGAAACGTTATTTTGAGAGGGACCCAACTGCAGTCACGGTATGTCGCCATATATCCAATCCAAGCCAGAAGTCCCAATCCGAAATTTCTTTTTCATGTAACTTACTAAAATCTAACCCTAACCTTGACCCTTCTCCTAACCCTAACCACCCGACTACACCATACGCATCTGTTTACAAGCCACAGATAAATGCTCTTGGCGGTATTTAACTAACTTCCACATGAGACTTCCTGTATTTGTCGGTCATCGTGACTGCAGTTAGGTTCTCTTGGGTTATTTTTGGTATTTAGTGCTTCGTCACCCAAATGGACATGCATGTTTGTTTGTTTTTTAAATTCCTGCCTCTAGTCCCTTTAATATGGGTGGGGAAAAATATTGATACCCTGAAATATCGCTGTATTGTCATATACCAATACCATATCTACAAAACGCGGTATCGATCTATTTTACGAATGAAATACCATGAGATTTCGTAACAAAACGATATCTTGTGAGAATTCATTAGTAAAGTAGATCGATACCACGTATTTAAATATAGATATGGTATTGGCATATGAAACTATTGCAATATGTCAGTGTATCGATATTTTTCCCACCCCTGTTATTTAAACTGTCTGGAAGACAGTCCTCCCCCAAGACTTTTACAAAGGAATCATAAAAACCAGCCAACTGTCTTCAGTTACGTCGATTTAACAAACATTTCAAACCAGTGTTTTGTCAGTTCCATCACTGCAGTGGAGCGATACCTTTACGCTAACATGTTTCAGTATTAAAAAACAGCTGTTTGATATGAAATTAAACTTTCAGACAAATTAAGGTAAAAATACCGAGATATATCGTATATTGTCAAATATCATATCGTGATATGATATTTGGTCCATATCGCTCAGCCCTATTTCAATGATGCATATAAGAAATCATAAGGCTCTGACTATGTCTGTCACTAGAAGAAGTTCTAGTTTTGGATATCACCACCTCAGTTTCACACATCTGAGGAAACAGGACTCAGTGTTGGACAAGATTTGTCCTTTGATTCACACATTAAACAAGTCTGCAGAGCAGCTTTCAAGGAAAGAATCTGTTTTACATCATCCAAACCAGAAGCATCCTCACTCAAAGCAATGCAGAGAAGTTGGTCCCTGCATTTATTACACAGGCGACACTAAAACAATGACACATTTCCAGGTGTCCAAACAGTTCCCCACAAAATCAGCTGCATGTGCAGTATTTATCTCATGCAAATATAGTCTGGCTCCTTCCTCTTAGATATCTCATTGATCTTCATCACCCACAAGAATTGTTTGGTCATGGAGAGTAAACTTGTACCAAACTGGACAGGATGATGCTTGTTTTTATGACCAAACTAAAATCCACCAACAGCCCACACTCACACCACGGGAGAAATTTTTTAAATACCAGTTAACCTAACATCATATTGGCTGAGAGGAAGCCAGAGTACCAGGAAAGACCCCACACATGCACTGGAGAACATGGAATATAATTGTGCTTGAACGTATGCATGCCCTCCATAAAAGGCTAAATTCACAATTAATAAATACAAATTTACCAAATTATAATTTAGTCAAATAAAATGTTGATTTTGAATTGTGGATTAAAAAATATTTTTTTAAAAAGCAAACAAACAAAACTGTCCCAGATTAGTTAGAGCACCTGAATCATGAATGGTGGACCAAGATGCCTGTCAACAGGTGCAGAAGAAAGGAGAAAACACTGGATCAGTGATTGCCTCCGAGTGTTGGAGGTGTTGCCTCCAAACATTTCAGTTCAGGTCAGGATCCCCATCATGCTTGTTTACTTGCTTTATTTTTTGTTTGGTTGTTTTTAATAATTCTGTTGAACCACAATTCAAAATCAATTTCACGATTTTCTTTCTTTCTTTCTTTCTTTCTTTCTTTCTTTCTTTCTTTCTTTCTTTCTTTCTTTCTTTCTTTCTTTCTTTCTTTCTTTCTCTTCTTTCTTTCTTTCTTTCTTTCTTTCTTTCTTTCTTTCTTTCTTTCTTTCTTTCTTTCTTTCTTTCTTTCTTTCTTTCTTTCACCTGTTACTTTTGTCGATTTCACCTGCTGCTGATTTTTTTCAGTCTTTAACAGGAGGGTATGCAAACTTTCAAGCACAATTGTATGATGGTTGTCTTTACTGGCATTCCTTAGCAATGTGTGTAGTGTGACCTTAAATGGCTGTCTTTATGATATGATAATTAAATATTCGATTTTTTTGTTCCCATGTGGCTGTTTCGTCCTGTAAAGTACTTTGGGCTACTTTACAAAGTTGAAGTTGGAGGTTTAACCCTCAGTGTCACACACTGTGAATGCCCTTTTGGTCTAAATATATTAGTTTCTCAAGTTTCATGGTGGAACTATGTTTTGCCTGTTTCTCTTTCACATATATCTCCTTTCTAAAACTTTTTTCAGTAGTGCAACTTACTAAATTTTCTTGAAAAAAAAAAAGTATAGATCCCCCCCACCCCTATACTCAGAAACTGTTTACCAAACTCGAGCCAGTACTTGAGATCCCTGGGGGGACCGTTTTGAAATATGCTCCTAAATTAGCTGTAGCGTGGTATTACTACTTGTGGGATCAGGTTAAACTCTGACCATGTGGCCCTATGAATCAAACTTTTCTCCCTTAAATTGTTCTGACTACAGCTGCAAAGTTTACAAAGTAAAGGAAATAAAAAAGATAATGCAACCAGTTTTATGCTAATTATAGTAAATAATAAGCTGAATTAAATCTTCTGTGGTGTTTAGGTGTCTCTGTGTGTGTACAGAAACCACATTACAAATCGCACACCCAGCTTGGTCTCAATATCTTTACTGATAACCAACTTTATCCATGAACAAATTTTATCAAGATTTGGGCGTCCAGATAGAATAAAACAGCACCAGAATATCAAAGCTTTCTTGTAGATCTGCTCTTAGCTGAAAAAATAAATCTTCCACAAGAACTTTGTGTTCAGAAACTCCTGAGTTTATCCACATGCTAATGTGTGAAGAGATTTATAGCGCTACCCTGTGTGTATGGAAATCAGAAATCCTTTTATACTGGCTTGTTTGTGTTTTTTTTTTTTTTTTCACAAAGAAGGCTGTGGACAAAACCTGGTCTTTTTTGGTTTTAATTGACACATTTAAGGTGCAAACTGTGCATTTTAAAAAGATATTTAGCAGCTCTGAATTTGATTTTTAAAACGTGATTGAACAATTCTGAGAAAATATGCCATGCAAACAGACAAAACTGAGAAAGTCACAAAAATGTCATCAGTATGACAGGAACACCATTGCAAAACAACATGAAACATTAATAGAGATGGAAGTGCAAGAGGCGTTTCTTTTTCTTCCAGCAAATAGACATGAGCTTCCCACACATCTCAAGTCATTTTCAATGAAAACAGACAGAAAAAGAAAAATGACAACTTACTACTTCTCAAGGCACAATACAAGAATGAGAATAAACGAGGACATTAATCATTCTCACCCTTCTGATAAAAATGTCAAGTTCTAACTGATTCATATTCGTACACAGTGTACTTTGTTCCTGTTCACAAAAAAAAAAAAAACTTGCTCTGGGACTCATGTTAGTAAACACTACTCCGCTCGTTAAGAATGATAGGTGATGCAAGTGCTTGTGTAACCTACTATTTCTTATTCAACCAAGTGACCGGATTTGCAGAGCAAAACTCATTCGCCAACACCGACAAAGTCCGGATGAAACTCGCTCCAACCATACAAACACTCAACGCCCCCACTAACCTACAATCCAAGATATGATTGGTCGACTGTTCTGCGTGTTATCCAATCACATCCTTCATTTGTGGGGCGGGAGCTGCTGTAGCCAATAGAAACCCAGAACAACTCCGGGTTCGAGCCTCCCCTGCCGTGGAAACTCGTTTGAATGAAGCTTCGTGGATAAAAACTGAGCCGTCATGTGCCTGTCCCTCCCTCTCTCCCTCCGTCCGTCGGCCAGGCTGCAGCTGCACTCAACCTCCCCGGAACAAAACACAAGAAAACAACCATGTCTGAGAAGCTGCCCTACAAAGTTGGTCAGTGTCAGTGTTTGCTGATTTCGTCGTGTAGATAAGTGAAGTTTCTTTTACATCTGGTGGTTTGCTAGCAAATCTGATAGCTTATGGTAACGTGCACGACGGGCAACTGCTTTCAAAGCAAACTGAGTCACCCTGCAGCTAACAGCCCAACGAAGCAAAAACATTAATGCGATAGGGACAGGTTTGTTGGGTAGTCGCCTTTTCCAGGCCTGGTTGTGGCTAACGTAAACTTGTTAGCATATGAAACAAATTGTAAAGCCTCGTTATACTCCATTTGCTAGCTACGTGAGGTTGATTTTTAGCGCTATTCAGTTGTTGCAGCATGTCTGATGTGGATTTTTAAGCTATGAGATTTAGTATTTGCATGCTTTGATTTAATTCAGATAATGAATCGACACTAACTGCCGTGTCTGCGCTCAGCATGGGCTTCTCTGTGAAGTCAAACTTGGATCAACGCGTCTGGGGGATGTAGTTTGGTAGTTGATCCAACGGTGTGACGCCCCACTGCTCGCTTATTGTTTGTAAACTCAATTTCCCGTGATGTCTTGCGCTTCACCGCCAGTTTGTACATGAGTGACAAGAACAGGCAGAGATTAAGGAGAACTGTGTGTCGCTGCGTGCCAGTAACGCTGGTATTACACGTGCTCCATCTTTGCCGCTTTTAATTAATTAGGAAGTTATTTAATGACAAGACAACTCTCTGTTCCAACACTTAGGATATGTTTATTTGACTGTACTGGTGAAAAAACAATGAAAGCATGTTCACATGCATTATTCCCCTAAATTACATTTGACTTAGAATCGAATACAAAAAAGAAAAGAAGAAAGACCAGTTTTCAGAAGATGCATAAGTACTTGTATAGTCTTTTCTTTTTTTTTTTTTTTTTTTTTTTTTTTTTTTTTTTCTTTCTTTCTTTTAAAAGTTATTTAGGTATTTTAGTTATTTGCAGCAATACATGCAGAACTGTACATGTGTAGCAGAAGTTGCACAACGTACTGCTACCAGATGGAATAGTCCTGGGGCAAAGTCTTCACATTGACAAAGGATTATCAAGAGGTCAAGAGTTAAACCCAGTCTGTGCATCTGTTAAGTTTTAACATGTTAATTCATGCAGTATCACTCATTTATTACAAGTAGTCAACTAGGTGCAATATATTATTGCATACTTTCCCATGAGCTCAGGACTGGTGTTCACCAGTTGGTGTCAGTAAGCATTAAACAGATCACCCCGACTGGCCTTATGTAGTGTCTTGGGCCCATATCCATATTTTGCACAGTTGGAGTTTAAGTCCAGTTTCTTAAATGTTCTCCCCTCTACATTAAAGAATGATTAAAAAAAAAAAAAAAAGTGTGGCAGTAACAGCAGCTGTTGTAAATGAAAGGAGTCACTGTGAGGACTCAGTGCTGACAGCCCAGATCTGCTTTGCCACAGCTGTCGTCATGCCGATTTTCTCACTGCAGCATGGAGGATGTTATAGAAAAGGGAAATCAAACTCTCACTTAATGACAATGTTTTGCAAATAATGGAAGTTATTTAAGTGTATAACTGAATTTAGCTTCCAACAGAAAAGCGTGGCCGTTGTAATCAGTTTCTATGTAACCGGAGTTAATCGTGTTAAATGTGGAACATTTTCCAGTCATAAAGTACAAATATCAACAGAATTTTTAGAGGAAAATCTGCAGGTATACCAGATACAAGCATGAAAAAGACTGCTCCATTACAGAAATGATGATCTGTCTTTGACCTCCCGCTTCCTCCATCCTGCTCCTCTAGCTGACATCAGCCTGGCTGAATGGGGGCGTAAGGCCATCGATATCGCGGAGAATGAGATGCCCGGCCTCATGAAGATGAGGGAGATGTACGGTCAGTCCAAGCCTCTGAAGGGCGCCCGCATCGCCGGCTGCCTCCACATGACCCTGCAGACTGCCGTGCTCATCGAGACCCTCACGGCCCTCGGAGCTGAGGTGACATTTACCTGCTGTTTATTCCTACAGAGCCTCGTGACTTTAGGCGAGCGTTTCTTGAACAATGTTGACACACGTTTCTGTGGATGGAGTTCTTCAAAGGCTGAAGTATTGAATCAGAGTAGATTGAGATGTTGCGTTACTGCTCGTGTGTCAGTATTGAATGAACGAGCAAACACGAGTTATTGGAAAACCTCACTGAAGTTTAACATCAGAGATTGTCTCTAGAAGTTTAAGCATTGGGAGTTGAACACGTAGTGCATGGGGGGGGGTGTCTTAGTGATGATGTGAGACAAAATTGCTCCATTCTTTTTTCTTCTTTTCTTTTTTTAAGTAAACCCATACTATTTGGTTTCAGATGAGCATTAAAGTCTCTGTTTTAAAATTTCTCCCGTTTTTTGTTGACTTATTTCCAAATCCACACTGAACTGAGTTAGTGAGTCTTTGTTGCATTTATGTTTAGATTTCAGTCATGATCTCGTATGTATTGTTCAAACACCACCCTGAGTACACTGTTGACTATGTGGCCGTTGGTAGTAGTTACCGAGGACATGTTTATTGATCCATCCATTGGTACAAACTGAGTGGGAGGGTTTTCGCTTCCCCCTGTTTCTCAAGGCTGACGTGTTCTGTTATCGTGTTGGCTTTATCTGTCTGACCAGGACTGGTCTCATCCTGCAGGAACCTGCACGCTGAAAGCCAGCAGAGAACAAATGACAGCCTGCTCTCACAGCAGGGTTTTTCTATTTTTATATCCCCAACCAGTTTTACTTCTTTTCTGCATCTGTGTTCAGGCTAAATGACTTTTACCCTAGACGTGACTGTGCATTACGTGATCCAGTGACAGATTAGCATATAAGCCACTTTCACGTCCAGCCAGACAAAGAGCAGATTTACTTTCCATAATTTGTTTGAACCTACAGCAGATGATGCTGCACAGTAGATGGCAGCATTGAGGGACACACTTAGTTTAATTTTAAATAATTTTACAGACTGTTTAAAATTGCACCTACCCCCCATTTCTGCTATCATTTGACAGTAGATGATATCCAGCCAGGGCCAAACAGTGCAAAACCCCCCAAACTTAGTCTCCTAAAAATTAACCAGGCATTTGTTTACTGATGCCCTCTGGCCTGTTTTAAGTTGAACTAAATGAAAAGTGACATTTCCTTTCACAATATAACCTTAAAAGAAATTGAAAGTTTTCCATAAGAAATTACAATAAAATTATTTGCATGTTTGACTCTAGTGCATCTGTTTGAATTCTCTCCCTAAATTGACTGCGTTGCCGTGAATGAGTACAGTTCTTTACTTATTACTTGAATGCCCCTTGAGGCGTTGCAGTTCAACTGTTAATGTTGCAGCTGTGTCATAAGGTGGCAGAGAGAGACTGGTGGTGGTCTGCACTGAGACTCTACAACACTCGGAGGACTCGGAGTGATTTGTCACCATCAACAATTAAACACAAGAAATGCTGCTTCTGGATAAACCATCCAGATTTATAGCAGCTGTTGCAGGTAGAACTCAAACTGAGCCTAAAACCTGGAGACGTCACATTTCTCCTCTGCTGATATGGCTCATTGCAGTGTCCTTTAGAGTTGGTTGTCTTGGATCCAGTTTCATAGACCTCTGCATGTGCAACTCCTGTCAGAAAATGATTTAAGATCGGGTCAGTGGAGAAGTTTTTCTACTTGTAAATGTAAACAGATGAATTATTCAAATAAACTGACTGTTTCTGGGTTTTTGCACCTTTCTCAAAGTCAGATTTTAACACAGATGTAGCTGTGCTGCTTGAGGCTAAACGAGTCAGGCATTATTCTGTTTCTTCCTCTAAATGGCAAACTTGGTTTGGATGGGTTGCTACAATACAACAGAACTAAAGTTTCTAGCACCATGTTTTAAACTCAGCTTTAAACCCTGAAAACACCACAATAAGTTCCTCAGCTGACTCGCCTTCTCTTCATCCACAGGTTCAGTGGTCGAGTTGTAACATTTTCTCCACTCAGGATCACGCTGCATCCGCCATCGCCAAGGCTGGCATTCCAGGTACCACATGCCTCTCTTGGATGAGTTTCCTGATGCCAGTTTCTAGCTGCTTTCACTGTTTTTGCTTAGATGCACTCCTGCAGATGAGGCTTCATGTTGTGTTGATGCGAGTTCTCCGTGTTATCTGTACACTGCCTGTCAAAAAAAGGAAAGAAAATAAAGTTGGCACCTATATTTAACTTAGCCGCCCTTTGGACTGCATTGGTCTTTATCTTTCAGCAGATTAGTTATTTAATCCTAATTGATGCAACGAGTAGCTTCTCATTTTGTAAACAACCAGGAGGGAAGAAATTCTGTAGAAAAGATGCAGATCTGTTTTAGAAGGATCAAATTATTGACCTCTGCAGCGCATCAACTTGCACCGGAAGTGTTTCAGACATCCCCGCATCGCGGCATGCTGTGTTCATGTTAGGGCTGCACAATAATGGGAAAAAAATTACGATAAGGATTTTGTTTTTTTCTAACCCGGTGATATTTATTGTGATATGAGAAAAAAATTCAGGAATATTTAGTAGATGACTTCTATAGCATTTTAAGTTATGCCATCTTATTAACAATTAACCTGGACTGATCTTACATCTCTGTGGTCTTTGTCTTTGAGTCATTCTTATTATCTTTTACTACTTGCTTTTATTGCACTAGGACCTGAGTACATGTTTTGTTTTTTTGTACAAATGTGAATTGTGTTTTACCACAAAAGTTTGTTTGCCAAACTGATTAAGAAAATGGTGATTGGTGGGTCACTGTGAACAGTCTGTGTCAGGTACCCTTGAAATAAGATGAGAACACTTAAGTTAATTTGCTTCCTACATTGCAGGACCTGAGATGTGTCTGTTACACAAATGTACATTGTAATGAAACGATATCTCAGCCCTCGTTCACGTGCAGAGCTAATGTCTCATGACAGTTTCCAACCGCTGCGTTGCTTCTGGAGGCGGCAACACAGCTTCAGTTAAGAAATATTGACGTCTATGTGAAATGATTTCGGTCTCAGCATTTTGATGGTGTGTCACTACCACTAAGTCGTGGAGGACCGCCATGGCTGAGTCAATGCAGAGGAAACTCAGTGTAGTTTACCTTAGTGTTGGTGAGGACCCAAGTCACAGACTGTGTGAAGGTAGAGACGTGGCGGTGGTGTATTTATGACCAATGGGGGGAAAAAAGAGAGAAATTTGAATGAGTGGCAGCTGGGATTTAGGAATGGCGGCCTGCTGCTCCTGAATGAATGTTGAGGAAACACTGGAGTTTTTGGATGGCTAGTGTATCCACAGTTGCAAGGAGAGAACAGAAAGCAGCATTTAGGCCAGTTCATACATGATCTTGCCAGTGATGTTCTTTAGGTTTAATAGGGATGGAAAATCTGCAGAAAGTTCAGGTAAAATGTTGCAGATATTTGCATTCTCGCATGATGTCAAATCTCTGGAACATCTCTAAGACATTTCTTAGCTGCAAAAACAGCTTCATGCTCATGCCCCTCCCACAGCGTTATGATCTGCAGTTTGTTGTTTAGGCTGAATATATTTTAGCAGAAGAATAAGTAAACTTATTTCCACAGTGTACGCATGGAAGGGTGAGACTGATGAGGAGTACGTGTGGTGCATCGAACAGACGCTGTACTTCAAAGACGGTCAGCCCCTCAACATGATCCTGGATGACGGAGGAGACCTCACCAACTTGGTCCACCAGAAGTACCCTAAGCTCCTGGCAGGTTGGTTTAATGCAAGTTTGGACATTTTCACTGTTATTTACCAGAGGCATACATGTGCTGATGTATGTTTCTAAATTTCATCAACATAACTTAACAAGCTGACTAGTGCGCTCATTGATTTATCATTTTTAAATTGGTTAAAATCTAATTGAATTGTCGATGAATCTGTAAATAATTCAGCTAATCTCTCACAGAGATAGCTGGGCAGTTCAGGATGCATTGTGTTCAGTTTATGAGGATTCTTTGGTGCTTCAGTTTTGACCTCTTATATTAAATGTTTTTAAGTGGATGAGAATAGACATATTGGAATGAGAGTTAACAAATGGAATTAAATGTTTACAAATAAAATTTCTTTCTTTATTAAAAAAGAGAAAAAGCTGTTGACAAAATTCACATTCATCACAAATAAAATAAATAATAAAGCCCATTGTAATTATTTTCAGTCCTTATACCTCCATGCAAGCTGAAAAGAGGATGGAAAAAGCACTGCATATCCAGTTCCAGCTGCTCGTGTGCAACAACAGCCAACACAGTGACGATTATGCTAAAAATAAATGGGAAGAAACAAGCCTGCTTGTTAGACTGCTTTTATCTTTCACCTTTAAAACATTTTGCCTTGTTTGCCACTATTCCTTTCAGCATAACCTCAGATTTGACTTTAGTTATTTTATTCATTTTGATAAACTGCATTGACACACTGGACCTAAAGGAATCAAAATTTGGTTTCTTTTGTGAGCACTTTCCTTGCATTCGGCTGTTTCTGCAGGTACATTTTAACTCTGGTTTTAGTTTGGTCAACATTTTAATCAAGCGTTAAAATGGAGACTCTTTAGCGGCTGTGTCTTGCTGCTTATACAGATTAAAATGCACAAAATACGCACGTACACACAGAGGGTTACGTTTCTTTGAGTGACTGTTTTATACTGTAACACCTGACAGGACCAAAGTCTGCATGATGGATGGACGAGCATCAATCCAGCAGCTGATAGAAAGCTTTTCACTCATGTCCATCAGTGATTATTTTACATGTGCTTAAAAGTAAAATGGGATGTACAAATGTTTAAAATGACTAACGCTCTCTAACTTGTTGTGAAGCGCTTCACTGCATGTCCTAGAAGTGCATTAAATGCCCCTTGAGGCGTTGCAGCCCAACCATTTGTGTTGCAGCTGTGTCATAAGGTGGCAGAGAGAGACTGGTGGTGGTCTGCACCGAGACTCTACAACACATAGAGGACTTGGAGTGATTTTCACCACCAACATTCTGACTCATGGCTGCATTTCTGATATTATGGCCTGTACTCTTTTGGCTACTTGGATTATTTCTTTCCCTCCCTCCACTGTTTCTGCTGGAATGCTGGAATTGCATTGAGATATTTTGTGACAGGTCAGTGAAGGGAGGACATTCTTTACATTTCTGTTCTTATTTGCAGGTATCCGTGGAGTGTCAGAGGAGACGACAACAGGTGTCCACAACCTGTACAAGATGATGAAAAAGGGTGAGCTTAAGATCCCTGCTATCAACGTCAACGACTCTGTCACCAAGGTAACCAGTCTCTAGCTTTTTAATCCTGTTAATCTTAAATCCTGCATTTGGAATTGTCTGAAGGTGGACAGTATTAGCACCAAACAAAAGCGTAAACGGTGAGCTGTGGAGTTTAAATGCAGCTTAACTTAACATCATCTGACTGGAACAATCTGAAGGCCTGGGAGTAGGGGAGGAGGAATGTCATGAACATTGTGTTTAATTTGCATCCTTCCCGTTTGCAGAGCAAGTTTGACAACCTGTACGGCTGCAGGGAGAGCCTAATCGATGGCATCAAGCGAGCCACGGATGTCATGATTGCCGGCAAAGTTGCTGTGGTTGCCGGTTACGGTGATGTGGGTAAGGGCTGTGTCCAGGCTCTGCGAGGATTCGGCGCCCGTGTCATCGTCACAGAGATTGACCCCATTAATGCCCTGCAGGCTGCTATGGAGGGTAGGTGATGAATCCAGTTCAGAATATTTGCAATCCCAACAAAAGTCACCTTTTAAATCAAATTTATCATAAGCAAAATGTGTTGTAATGGGTGTATTTGTATTATTATTATGGTAATTCATGATACCTGTCACAACAGGAGCCAGTTTTAAACCAGAAGACACTGCTTTTCAAAAAGTCCTTAATGAAACCGCTACTTCAACTACAGGTTGAAGTAGCTGCTGACTAAAATTTTAATGTAGAATAACGCTTGTTTAACATATAAACCCCTCCTTTACCATCTTAAAGGTTATGAAGTAACCACCATGGATGAGGCTTGTAAGGAAGGAAACATCTTTGTCACCACCACTGGCTGTGAAGACATCATCCTGGGACAGTAAGTCTTGGCTGTCCCCTGAACTGCCTCCTCATGCACCTGTAGCAAGTAGCTAACTGGTACATGTCTTTACCCGCAGCCACTTTGAGAGCATGAAAGACGACGCTATCGTTTGCAACATCGGACACTTTGACTGTGAGATTGACATGGCCTGGCTCAACAAAAATGCTGCAGAGAGGATTAATGTTAAACCTCAGGTAAGAAACTATGGGTGTCTTTCTATGGGGGCCATTCTCATCACACACAGGCTCCAAAAACAACAAAACAACATTTAACGCATTCTCTGGACTATAAGTCACACTTTTTTTCATAGTTTGGCTGCTCCTGTGACTTATTGTACAGTGTGACTTGTATATCAAAGTATATAATTTGACATATTTGTGTCAATTCATATTGACTGACATGAGCCAAGGAGTCAACATTACCGTCTAAAGTCACATGAGGGTGCTCTAGGCTTGTGACAGCTATATTATGCTCCAAGAGAAAAAAAACAAAACAGCCTTATCTCTGTGAGAGGAGTTAATTTTGGACATCAATGACTGGAATAGGGCTGGGCGATATTTCAATAACGATATATATCTATCGAAAGGGCGTGCCTGCAAAAGATAAAAGGTCTCCCTTCGAAGTCTCCCTTCGTTTTTCATTCCAGCCTATCATGTAGCTTAATACTACAGTCATTACTCCCTTCTAACCAATCACAAACGCAGGTACGCGCTGTCTCCAAGTCCACCACATGGACAGAGCAAAACCTTCGATATGACAGAGGAGGAAACCGTGTTTCTCCTTCACTGACTGGTGGCCGCAACAGCTGTTATCACCACCTACCTTCATCATCATCAGGATGCCGAGAATTACATGATTTAACACAAAAACGTAAACATTTCTGAACTGATGCTGCAGCAGCGGTGATGCTGTCACCTGCTGTGCATGTGGACAGCATGCAGAGCTACGGGGAGGCAGAGGAGAAGCAGCAGGAGTGCTACCCGGAGGGAGGGAAGGTAACTGCTGATAAATTAGCTTTGATTTTACAAGTTAAGGACATTCCTATGAATATATTGATCATGGTTCTGATCACTGTGGCTTTCAGGGGAACCTTTAAGGTCTGTAGAGACTTCACGAGTCACGTGAATGCTCATACAGTTTTAACGCACGATAAAATCAGAACGAGTACACATGAACGACTCATGCCATTAAACAAAAATCTGAATTCAGTATCGTCTCACAGATGGAAGCTGGTTTCCAGCATGTAGACGCGGCAGTAGTGGTGAGTTAGAGCCACCAAAACCCACTTTAACCTGATTTATAAAGTTTCTGATTATTTTATACCTTTAAATTTAATTTTCCATCATCCATTGTCCAGAAACAAAAGGTATTATTGGTACCATTTAAAACATTAAATATATAATTCTATTTATTATGATATTGAAAAAAATGTCCATTTTGCTTCTGTTCTCCTGTTAAACTTGAAAGCTTTAAGATTTTAGTTTTAGAATTAAGATTTTTATAAGTCATTTAGTGTTGTTGTGTACCTGTTTTATCTGACACAGCTGTGTAATGCGGCATGTCACGTTCAGCTTTGACAGAAAATAAATATTTAAATAAAATGAATCCTCTGATATCTTTAAATCTCATTTAAGAGTAACGGAACATTTAAGATTGTCAAAAATAAAGATTGTGATATATTGATATCGAACAATATGGAAAAAATGATTGTGATAGAACTTTTTCCCATATCGCCCAGCTCTACTTTGGAATCATAGTGATTGGAGAATTTTTAGCTGTTACGGTCCAAAAACTTACCTGTTTTTAATAAAGAAATACAATTTACAGTCCAGTGCGACTTGTATGTTTTTTTTTTTTTTTTTTTTTTTTTTCCTTCCTCGTCATGATGCATTTATTGACTGATGCGAGTTGTAAACTGGGAAATGCATTAAATGCCCCTTGAGGCGTTACAGCCCAACCGTTTGTGTTGCAGCTGTGTCATAAGGTGGCAGAGAGAGACTGATGGTGGTCTGCACCGAGACTCTACAACACTCGGAGGACTCGGAGTGATTTGTCACCATCCACACTTAAGCCAATTTAACTCTTAGGGTGCGTTCACACTCGGGCTGGTTGGTCCGCTTCAAACGACACGCGTCGGGAGGAGCCTCTCCTTATTTTTTTTTTCCCCTGTCCCCAATCTGTTTGCACCATGGCAGATGCAGGAGAGAGCGCGGCTTGGCTTTATGTGATAAACACAGCTAGGGAACATCATCGTTGGGCATTTCTGCTCCGTGTCTGGGTTCACCAGATGATTCAAGGTGTGAGTGTGATGAGTTTCAGCATTTACTCACCAGTTCTGATCCGGCCCAGTTTAATACCCCGTGCCCGATGCGCTTAACACACCGCAGGTTTTTCGGCTATTGACTTTGCATGTAAACCTGATGCCCTTGATGCCCAAATTGCATTTGGTCTGAATACACCGTTACACGAGTCTGTCTCTGTAAGACCTAAGAATCACTACAGAGGAAACGGCAACTGTAAACTGCTAAGAGTACCATTGTATGGGGGTTGTAGCAATGGAAAACAAGCTAATAAATCTCAATTAAGAAGCAGGCTTGGATGTCTGGTCAAGTCTAGTTTCCATCTGAATCCAAACTGAGTCAGCAACTTCTCTGAAAGTCTGTTTTTGGGTCCTAAAATGGCTGAGCACTGTGTGCGGTTTGTGTGAATGAAACAAAAACATAATTCAAATATCAGCTTAGATGTTGCCTATAACAAACAGTTTCTTTTTTTCCACTGTTAATGGAATACATTTTTTCCAGTTTCTCTCTATACCATACCATAAATCCTGTGGTAGCAGAAGTCTAAAATGAATTTGGTAAGGTATGTTATGTGGTCTGGTCTGGATCTAAACTGCTCTCACACTCTTCTTCAGGTTGATCGCTACCGTATGAAGAGTGGCCGTCACGTCATCGTCCTGGCAGAAGGCAGACTTGTCAACCTCGGCTGTGCCATGGGTCACCCATCGTTCGTTATGAGCAACTCCTTCACCAATCAGGTACCGGGAGACAGACGAGAGTAAAAACTGTGAAAATGGATGATAAGGTTTTTAGATCAGATGGTAAAGTGTCAGTATGTCTGCGCTCAGTCTGCTTGTCCTTATCTGTAGGTGCTGGCTCAGATCGAGTTGTGGACAAACACAGCTAAATACCCTCTGGGAGTCTACTTCCTGCCCAAGAAGGTGAGAAACATGTCAACCACATTGCGTCACATTATTTCTACCTTAAAGGGACTAGAGGCAGGAATTACGAAAGAATAAACATGCATGTCCATTTTTTTTTATACTTACGGGTGATGAAGCGTTAAAAACCAAAAAAAGAACGAACCCACCCACGTCTCTCTTCGTTACCTTGAACAGGCTGTGTGCTGCATAAAGCGCTGCAATTCGGCGGCTGAATTTCCTGCGCTGCCCTGCGGATGTGACGTCAAATGACGCTACATCCGCATCCCCGACAGTTTTGATACGGGAAGGAGACGGTTGCAGTAAATTCCAACACTGTAAGCAATAGTTATGGATTCTTCTGCCATCAGCAAACGATCCAGGGGCCTCACTTATAAAGCTTGCTTACGAACAAAACAGGGTCTGAAAGTGGTATAAGTGATTTTCCATGCAAAGTTTCTGATTTATAAAAACAAACTTGATGGGAAACTGTGCGCATCTGTACGCAAACTGAACCTTGCGCACAAACATTTTGGAGACGGGGAAACTGGCAGCACCGCTGGTGAGATGATGAACTTAAGCTGCATTAATGCATTTAACCATCATATCAGACTAAACCCCCGTCTGTTCCTGGATTGAACTGTACAATCCATAAGCCTCATTTAAGAGAGCTACAGTACAGCTTCAGTGACAGCGATGGCACTTATTGGTAGGTTAACTGTAACAAGGTGTGGAGGCTGATTGTAATTACTGAGTAAACGGTGACACTTCGTGCATAATGCTTCTAAATGGATGCGCTGCACTGCTGGAAGATTATGGAAAGAAGAGGATAAAGATGGAGAGATTTTTAGAAACCACAAATATTCCCTGGGCCATAATTACTGACTGATGCCGATGGATTCCCCAGAGCAACTTTTCCCGAACTGGGGATTCTTAGATCATTTCAGAGGGTCGCCAGATGATTGTAATTGCTGTAAACTAAATGCATTTAGAATTTTTAGGGTTGTCAAAATAAATCTGCCAATGCAGGGAGATTAATCTGTAGGAATATAAACGCATTCATTTTCTAAGAAATAAATTATAGCCTAACTCATAATAAAAATCGCAAGTTGGCAATGTCTTGCAAAGCCCCTTCTAATATCTTGGTCAGCTAAGTTTTTTTTTTTTTTTTTTATCATGTTTTCTTACAGTTGTTGACATATGTATATATGATTATTGTTGCACTTGTACTTTTTATATTACTGTTTTGTTAGATGTTATATTGTAAAAAAAAAAAAAAAAGAGAGAGAAAGAGAGAGTATTACAAACATTGAATATCCCTCCTGGGATTAATGAAGTATTTTTCATTTCATTCATAATCCATCAAACCCCCCCCATTATCCCCCTAATTCATGACAATTCTGACAGTTTTCCAGCCTCACATGTAGATGCTGCAGGATGATCTGATGTATCTCACAATAAAGAGCTCAGCCGTTGCGGGGGTCAGGAACAACAACGTCTGGTATCTGGGGGGGGTCGTAGCTCAAAAAGTTTGGGAACTCCTAGATCTATGTGTTGAACTGGACTTGACCGACCCGCCAGAACCGTTTAAACCCAGTGCGCAGCTGTTGACTTTCATTCAGCTGCAGCATCGTGCTGTCACTTCTGTTTATCTGTGATTCCACTGTGAAGTCCAAATATAACGTTCTTTCGAGCCTCCACCTCACCAACAAGCACCTCCACTTCGCTCTTCATGAAACTGCGTTTTCTCGTCTTCTCAGTCGCCACGATCAAGTTTAAATGCCTCAGATCAGCTGCCTCATTTATATGCAAAAATATCCATGAGGCACTTTGCATTGACCCTTCATGGTAGAATGTGGGTGTGTAGGGGGCGGCATATGAGCCAAATTCACCTGCGCAAACTTCCAGAGAGTGTGATTTATAAAGGGGAAATTGCTTGGATTTTTGCGTACGCACGGTTTTATAAATCTGAATATTTTTCGGCGCAACTTTGTTTTTTTGGCGCACGTACACTTTTAGTAAAGATCCTGCACACAGTTTTATAAATGAGGCCCCAGATCAACTGAAAGACCACTTAAAAAAGAAAAAGCGTAGTTAACAACATCATAGCTTCAGTTTGTGCACGCTCCCATGACTTCTTGGCTCGTGGCTGCAGTTACCTGAAGCGCCAATTGCAGCAGTCGCGAGTTTCATTTCTTAATCTTGCCTCAAGTCCCTTGATGCTGATAGAAGGGGAAAAAACACTCTGGTTAAATGCTTTTGATTTGAGTTGAAATAAACCATATATTTAGTTTCCCAGATTAATCACCATGATAGGAAAATTGCTCGTATTAGGGTGAGAAAGCGGCAAGGTAAGAAGCAGGTTTCGCATGTTCAGTCTATTTGAGAGGATTTGTCTCATTCGGAAGCTGACAGCTGCCACGTACCAGATTTTCAGTTTGTTTGTTTTTATGCCACTATCTTAAAATCCGTGTTCAATGCGATCAAAATTTTTCTGTAATCTCAATCGCCAAGATCATTTTAATGCGACAGATTCATTTATCTTGTTCATAAATCTGCCTTTTGTTTTTCTTGATGACCACAAACTCATCTCCATAAGTACGCTGTTGTTTCCTAGCAACACAAGAAAATGTGTCCAGACTTTTGACTGGTGGTGTATACAGTGATAACTTTGCATAAAACCGAAACAGAAGACTTTATTGTCATTGCAACCGGCGTCCCAGTACAACAAAATCCCTTTTCAGTACAACCCTTGTGAGATTAGACGGGCAGTAGACATAATACATAAACATACAGGAATTGGGACGACTTAAGGCAGCAGCCAATGGTTACATCCTGTGTTTGCAGATGAATAGTGAATAGATAGCACTGTGATAAGATGAAAGTAAATCATGCTGGTTGCAAGCAACTGTTCATAACTTTCCAACCATAAATCTTTAGTTTTATGGCACGTCTTCACTTATGATGTATATTTCTGGGAGCCATTGTTACCTTGCAGCATCCCGAGGCTGGGAAACCACTCTTCACACCTTTATGTTCCAGCCTGGAGCAGTGTTTAGTTTTGACAGCAAATTTTGATTTAGTTTTCGTCATAGTCTTTTGACTAAAATGTTTAGTTTTAGTCACAATTTCATCATCTTAAATCAATTAGTTTTACTCGACGAAAATATCATAATATTATAGTCGACTAAAATACAGTCTCTTCAGTTGACTAAAATATGGGGTTAAATGTAAACGAGTAAGTTTGAATGTGCACTACTCACAAAAAGTTAGGGATGTTCAACTCGGTTTTTGGAGAACAGAATGATGCAGAATAAGTTTTTAACCATTGAACCATGTACGTGTGCATTGAAAAGTTTAGAGAAAGTTTAATTCAGTTCACCTGGAAAGGTTGTAGTGGATTTTAGATTCATTCTGACATCATACAAAAAGCCAGATATCCTTAACTTTTTGTGAGTAGTGTATAACACATGCACAAACACAGGTTTTGCTTATTTAAAAGATAAAGCACATTTTTATGCAATGTCTTTGCCTTGCTAAAGTAGGAGTTGTGAAGAGGAAAAACTTTTTAAATGAACAATGCCTGTTATTCTAAGGCGCCACACTGACTGTTGTTTTATTTAATTTATGTATATATACTGTACATAATGCATACATACATACATACATACATACATACATGAATGCATACATACTCAGTGTCTGAAATTAACCTTTTGACTCACCGGCCAAGTATATTTTTTACCAGCCAAAATATTAAACTATTTCACACACACACATCTTCAGGCAGGTTATTTTTATAATATGGTATTACGTTAAACGCAAACGGATAAGAAGTTACAGCAAAATTAAAACGGGAACAAGAAAAAAAAAATGTTTGTTTTTAATAAATTGGTCATTTCTGAATTTATTCATTTAAACCTCCTATTCATACTCTTCACTCTCTCCGTGCTCGAATAGATAATTCAAAGTGAAGTTGATGATAATAACAATAATAATACTGTGATAATGAATCAAACTTGATAATAAAGTGATAATTTTGGATCCATCTGTTTAGACTGTTGGCTGCTAAGTGCAACAGCGACTGTTAGAGGTGTCTTAACAAACGGGGACAATCCAGTATAAAGAAGGTGAACATGAATTTGCTGCTTAGATCAGCTGAACATCCTGCTGGTTTATCTTCCCGTTCATGGCACTTCTTTTTCTCCCCGGACTGGACGTTTTTAAGATCACTTTAATCACTAAATATGAGACATGTGAGAACTGTTTATCATCTCCCCGGGTAACCAGTCGCAGGCTAGCGACTTGATCAACAACACTGGTTGCTTTGAATATGCAGCATGACTGACTTGGCAAAGAAATCCAAGAGGACATTATTGGAGGAAGAGAGGAAAAGGGAGACGAAGCAAGAGAAAAGAAAAGATCAACATTGAATTGACTTTCCCTGGCTGGAGAGAGCTCAGAGAAGAGACATGATGCAAAACGGATGCAGCAGCTTGCATTTGGCGTCCCCTAATGCAAGCTTAATTGGGTGCGTTGATGTCCAGTTGCTGGGTCGGACACAATCCTTTACAGCAAAACTGTACTGGGACACATACGTTGTGAAGGTTGGTTTTTCAGCCTCAGGGTGCTGCAGAAAAGTTAGAGCTCCAGGAATGTCCATGATAAATGTCAGTGTGCCAACCAACAAGTCAGAAGAATGGGCTTTTAACACTGGAAAGTCTTGGAGTGATGTTTTTAGGGGGGTTTCATGGTTGGAAAGTGCTGCTTTAAGCTTCATAAGAATTTACCTTTTTGTTGCCAGATCTCTCCACTCAGTGTTCTTCCTCCTTTTTTTTATTTTATTTTGTAAGTGAATTGTCTGATCAGAAGATGGTGTGTTAGTCTTTCATCTTGAAGGCTAACCTACCTCGTAGCAAGTTGATTTCTCAGCATGCTGCCATGTTGATCCACATTATTAAGAAGTGCACCAGTCCTATTTTGCTAAAAAACTAACTAACTAAAAATCCAGAACTGACTCTGGTGGCTTAGAGAGATTAGTTCAATCTGCTTTGTCGCACATGACCCTTTTATCAAGAGTAACATGATGCCCAACGTGGATTTGAGGATTTGTTTGCATAAGAACTCTTTCATTGGACTTTTATTGGCTGCAGCCTTTGACTTGAAAAAATGTTTGTTTCTACTGTAAATATTAGGTTACATGAGAGGGTTGGATCCCCCAAGTTGGCCATGAATTTTGAACCTGAGCCCAGATCTATTTTTTTTTTTTAAAAAAAAGGGGAAAAAAACTATGCATGAAGAGAAATCTGAAGGGGACGCTGCTTTACAAACTCTGGAAAAAAAAAGAAAAGATTTAACTAGCCAAAAGAGCCTTAAGAGGAAAGAATGCTTAAGTACATCAAAGGATATTAACAAAAGGCTCTACAAATTTATCAAAGGCAATAATGGTCCTTTTTGTCGAGCAAAAATCCAGCTTCTAGGGATGCTTTTGGCCTTGATCCACAAAATCTGACATCTTTTAACACGAATCTTGCTCTTATTTTGTCTCCGTAGTTGGATGAGCAGGTGGCAGCTGCCCATCTGGACAAACTGGGAGTGAAGCTTACCAAGCTGACAGATAAGCAGGCCAAGTACCTGGGCCTGCCCGCTGCAGGGCCCTTCAAACCGGACCACTATCGCTACTGAGCTCCCAGCTAGCCTGGAAAAGAAGAAGAAGAGGAGGGAGATGCTGTCAGAGCGGTGTTGGTGTAGCTGGGATTGGTTGGCGGAGCACTTGAGTTTAATCAGGTTGCATTCTGCACCATGTTTGGTGTCAGACTGCAAAATCTCAACATTCATGGATACACGAACGGTTGTTTCTTTTCTTCATTAAATGAACTTTTCTAAAAAAATGCTGGAGACATTTCCTCTCATTCCTGCTGATTTAAGTTTTTAGACACGACTTAAGTTGGTCACTAATTCCTCTTTGCTTAGATGACACTTTGTGCCAACCGGTTGAAGGTGAATAACTCCTGGTTGATACAAACCTCCCCACAGACCCCAAAGATTCTGCTATGGCTTTAAGTTTGCAAACCGTGGGGAGAATGCAAAAGGTACCATTTTCCTTTGTTCATATCAGCACTGTTTTAAATAAGAGTCTGTCCCATCGCATTTCATCATTTTTTTTTTTTTTAGCTTACCAGCACCGTTATCTGCAGCTGTTGCTCCTCTTTCTCATCAAAACTCTTCTGAAACACCATCAAGTGCTACTGTGGCTGTCAAAGAGAATTCCTCTTGTCATTGTGTCATTCCCTCTCCATTTATGGAATAACTGAAACCCTATTACCTTTCTATCCAAACACAACTCTTTTCTCGAAGTGACTTGAGATGAAGGGTGATGGAACTTTTTTCTACCGGAGGCAAACAATTGAGTGCACAGCAGCCTTTCTCCAGTGTATTCACATTGACTTTGCTTTCTGTGAGCACTTAAAACAAAACTGTGTGACATGACTGGTGTGTTTTTATCAAAGTCCATTGGTAAGAGTAAAGACATGCGCTGCTGCCAAAGTAACCACCAAAGCCTGTTGTGTTCTTGCCTGATTTATAGGTCTTATTCTTTTTGTTAATTCTTTCTGACATTGTGATTTATTTCATTTGAATTGAAGGGCCCAAATATTTGCATCATCCTTCCCCTCAAATTCTTTTCTTTAGTCTGTGATGTTCAGTGTTGTGATGCTGGATGTTAACAGTCCTGGGTGGTTGTCTCACTTCTCAATGGTTACAGCTTCAAGTACAGAGTTCAGCTGCTTCCTAATGGTGGATTGATGTTGAAGCTGAGCTGTGATGATGAGAAATGAATGAATAAAAAAAAAAAAAAAACAGTTGACTGTTGGTTCCTTTTTATTTACGAGCAATTGAAATTTATTTAAAGGTGCAGCATGTCACAAAATCAAGTCAGACTAGAATTTAGGATATTATTAAACTGTTTCTGTTGGTATCTATTCACTTTAAATAACATGTTTTCATCCTTCTAGAATGAGCAGTTTATATCTACTCGCTGTGGGATACTGGATCCACTTGCAGAAAAACATGTTTATGATTGGAAGAATTTTGGCCACTGACGGCCACCGTTCATTCACATTTGTGCTTGATTTTTAAACAAGGGGGAAACTCTGCTGAGGAAAACTAAAGCCCCGGAAGTAACCTAAGAATTGCAGTTCACTCATCCGCGAGGGGCTGGCTCCAAAACAGAACAAATCCCCATACACTCCCATGTTAAAAAGGCCACCCTTACGAAAAAGTACTATATGCAAGTATGCTTAAAGTAAACTAATTTTAAACTTTAAATAAGACAGTACACTTTCAGTTTACTATTTATGTACTTATCCAAAATATACTTAACAAAGTTTACTTGGCATTTACTAAGAAATATGCTCGAAGTTTAACATATTTAGCCTATACTTATATTTAAACTTTTGAACAATATACTTTAATATTAGTACATTCATAGTACTAATATCAATACTAATACTAATATCAATATCGATCAATACTGGTTTCTTTGAGAGTTTAAATGTTACTGGACCATTTGGTGGAATTAAATAGAACACCTGAATCCATTTTTGACAAAAATTTCGTAAGTTTTTACTCAGCATTAAAGGTGGAGTAGAAGTATAATAAGGCAATTTTCATTATATTTGAAAATTTATTTTTAAACACTAAAAACTACAAGTGTAATATCAGTAAACCCATAGCAAACCTAAAAGGTTACTTTCTGTATACTTAAAAGTCTACTTTCTCAAACTAAAAAGGGCATTGAGAAGTTTACTGCTAGAAAACTAACAGTACATAGAAGAATACTTTTAGTATACTCAAAAGTGTACTTTGTAAGAGTAAAAGAAAGCTCAAAGTTTTAGTGTGCGTATAGCGGAGTGGGTAGCCTAGTGGTAAAGTCACAGGCTGCCCCCACCAACTGCTCCCTGGGCACTTTAAGTAGCAGCCCACTGCTATCTGATACTTACAGAGATGGGTGAAATACAGAGCCCTAATATCTCCTTGGGGGTCACAGTATTTAAAATAAACACATAAATAAATAAAATAAACCAACAGTTTACACAGAAGTATACTTTAAAGTGTACCTTCTAAAAGTAAGCTTGAAGTTTTAGTACAAGTACACTAAAGTAATTCCTCAGAGGATTACTTTCAGTATACTTAAAAGTATACTTTATAAAAATAAAAGTAAGCTTTAAGTTTTACTACGAGTACACTCACAGTATACCAGAAGATTACTTTAAGTATACTTAAAAGTATACTTTAAAATACTTAAATTGGGCCAATTTAGTCCCAAGAAGTACACTTGTTTGTATACTGGTAGTACACTGATAGCAGTGTACTTGGTAAATAAAAGTACACTTTGGGGATATACTTTAGTATATTTGAGTATACTTAATGACATGTACTTAAGGAATACTTCTTTTTGGTAAGGGCAGCTTCACAGCAGAAATAAACATTTACAGCCGGGTTATAATCATTTTAGGTTTGATAGATCAAGTTCACCTTCATTTCAACTGTGAGGGTGGGGTGATTCTTTTTTCTTTATGATATCTAAAGGGATAAGTTATTATCTTGAAATTAGACATAATTAGGGCCGTGTCCTTTTGATTGAAAGGCAGCAGACCGGTTGCTGGTATTGGTCGTGGTGGCTTATAGTTAGCTCCCTGCTTGCTCCCAGGAAGCCGTCTGCCTGTAGCAGAGTTTCACAATTACGTTTTTTTAGCTGGTTAACAGCAAGTTTGAGTGTGTCTTAACTTTAAAACACCTATCTTTGTTCATTCCTGTTCACTCCTGATTAGCTCGGTTAGCATTTAGCTTGGCTAAAAATCATTTGTCCCGAAGCTTGGAGCGGCCCTGCTTTTGCCCAATATAGGCCCTGTCCCAATATCTGCACTTCCACCCGTGTGCCCCTAGAATCCACGCTCCTGTTGAGGTGTGCAAGTGCATAGAAGTCCGCCATGCCCCCTTTGCGCCCTCAATCCACACTTCAATGAATATATATATAATATATATACCGAAGCATCTTGCCCGTAATTCATTGCTGTGTTTGACGTTTTGAACCATAAGGGCGGAACATGGTCATGTTTGGTGAATGAGCTCCTGCCTGTAGTTAAAAAAAAAAAAAAAAAAGCCTTTTCAGATGTAAATATTGAAATATTTAATCTTTTATGCTGTAGGTGACAATTCCTGAAGTTTGCCCTGTTACTTCGAAATATGCTTTGAAAATTAAAGTTCAAAGCATTTTAATAATGGAAGTTTTCAGTTCACTGATAAAAGTAGCTATATTTAATTTTTGTTTAAAGTTTATTTACATAGGTAAGTCCAATTGAGATGCAGCATCTTTAATAAGGAAGACCTGTTTACCTGACATACATGTTTTTATGGACATTCTATGCTAACAATAACAGTCACAGAGCAGACAATTTAATTTATAATAATTTTTATACATTTAGTTTAGAATGTAGCAGCTATTTAACCCTGTACTGGTGAAATTCTACAGCTACCTTACATAAATTAATTCAGTAATTCATTTAGTTATTAAACACATGTGGTTTTCATAACATATATTTTACAAGAACAGATTTATTCTGTTTAGGTCTGAAAATGACATCTCTTTACCAGGAACAGAGATGAGGCCGAGTTTTGAAGCAATTACATAAAATGACGTGATGCAAGATGATGGAGGAACCATCACTGTTCCAATTCTGCCTTTTTCCAGCACTTGCAACCTGCACACTCCAACCCTTAAAGGGACTAGAGTCAGGAATTAAAAAACAAACAAACATGCATGTCCATTTTTTTTTTAATGCTAATGGGTGATGAAGCGCTAATACCAAAAATAACGTTTCCACCCACGTTTCTCTCCGTTGCCTTGAACAGGCTGTGTGCTGCAAAATGCGCTGCAACTCGGTGTCCGAATTTCCCGTGCTGCCCTGTGGATGTGACGTCAAATGACGCTACATCCGCAGTTTTGATACAGGGAGAAGACGGTCGCGTTAAATTCAAACACTATAAGCGATAGTTATGGATTCTTCTGCCATCAGCAAACGATCCAGATCAACTGAAAGACGCTGAAAAGTGTAACTACGAAGAAAAAGGTTAGTAAACAACATTATAGCTTCAGTTTGTGCACGCACATGACTGCTTGGCTCGTGGCTGCAGTTACCTAAAGCGCCAGTTGCGACAGTCGCGAGTTTCACTGGTTAATCTTGCCTCAAGTCCCTTTCATGTGCACTTTTACCAACTGCGCACTCCATACAAGACCGCAGGGTTTAAGCTGGATTTATAGTCACGCGGCGTCTGCGTCCAGCCGGGTCTGCATACCTGACGCAGAGGCAGTGTGTGCTTTTACTCAAGCGTCATGCTGCAGTTTTTTTCCAGATCTGCAGGCGACAACTAGGCTTTTAATGACCAGGAAAGTTTCCAGGAAACTCCACAGAGCTGAGTTTTTTTTTTTTTACCCCCATGGTTCGCTACAGCTGAGGCATTTATTTCCTCTTTTAGACCAACAGTAGCGGCAACATGCATTCATTCATTTATCTACAAAACCCAAACATCCGGAAGCACATTACCACACTGATCAATCACCAGTGAGTGCTTCCCATGGGGCAACCTCTGGTGGCCAACTATAAGGCTACCCGGAAGAAGTCAATTTTTGTAGTTCTCCCTTGATTCGCTCGGGGCTGGCTGCAAAACAGAGCAAATCTCCACAGTCTCCCATGTTAAAAACGCCAACTTCACAGCAGAAATGAACATGTTTACAGCCTGGTTCAAAAAATCTATTTGGGTTTAATAGGTCAAGTTTACCTTCATGTCAACTGTGAGGGGGTGAATTTTTTTTTATTTTTATAACTCATCTGTTTAGATGTTATTTAATCTTGAAATCACACATAATTAAGGGTGTGTCCTTCAAATGACATGCGGCACACTGGAAGCCCGGCGGCCTGCCGACCGGTGGCTTCTAGTTAGCTCCTTGTTTGCTCTCAGTAAGGTCTCAGTTTGTAGCAGAGTAGCACGACGGCGGTTTTTAGTCAGATAATAGCAAGCCTAAGCGTTTCTTACCTTTACCCCGCCGCTTAGGGGGGCTTATCTTCATCAGCTCCTGTTAGTTTCGAGTTAGCTCGGTTAGCGTTTAGCCCCGAGTACGTCAGCTGTCAATCATATTCCCCCCGGCATGGAACGGCCTTGCCTTTGCCCATTTTAGTATTTTCTTGGAGTGACGACACACGTGACACGGCAAGATGGTGACGGTGGGACACGCCCAACTGGCTTCACTATTAGCTCTTCAGAAACCAATGGGTCACGTGAGCGGAAGGTTTCGTACCTCTCTATTAGTAAAAAGTAAATGAAATAAATAAAATAGAAGCCAGTCCAGAGTTTGCCTCTATGTTCTGACATCAGTGGATGGCTCATTGTTAAAGACTCCCTCAGGTCTCTGGCAACCTTTTTTTTTCTCAGTTAACTTTGAAACAGCTGAATAGGTCAGACGTCCACATCCAGAGGCCCTTACTTTAATCCAGGTCAGCGACCTGAAAACATGAAAACTCATAGTGTTTGAGTTTACTGTTTTTCACATATTTCCATCTTTACAGGACGTTTCCTAGAGCAGATGCACTTCATCTTCACATTCTTCCTAGATCTGTAAATAAAGGGGAAAACATCTAACTACCGATGTGTATAAATAAACCTTTTGGATGAACAATTCTGATGTTTCCAAAATTTAGAAGCTTAAATGTGGGAAGCAGGACTGTCCAGATCTAGCCACGCTTAATGGATGTTGTTGATCTGAAATCTTCAAGATCATCCACTGAACTGGTCCCCTGCAGGCACCAGTTTATGCTTTATTACAAAACCAAATTAGCTGACAGAGCACAGGCCAGATGTCAAAGCAGCAACTCCAATGTAGATTTAAGTATTTGATCTTATCTTCCTTTACAATACTGCTCTGCTGATCAGATTAACATAAATGCTGGGGGGATACAGGGTCGATGCAGCTCAGTCAGCCTGTAACATATTAATCGCTCTCGGTCCCCTGCACTCAAATATCACATTTAAAACCTTGAAAATAATGAGTTATTGGAGGGATTACTGACACCTTGAATGGAAATATTAAAAGACCACCCACATGCTCACTGTAATGGGCATAAAGAACATTTAATGCTCAAAGTCAGATAAATACCAAGTTATGGATGGATGAATTTTGTTGAGGCCGCAAGCATCTGGGCCCCATACCAACAACCCTCATTAAATCAAACTCAAATGCCATAAGTCCTCTCTTCATTATAAACAACTCTCTTGAAACCGGTCACGTTCCCTCAGCACTTAAAACTGCTCTTATCAGACCCACACTGAAAAAAACATTCACTAAATCCTGAAATTCTGACAAACTACTGTCCCATCTCTAACCTCCCATTTCTCACCAAGCTTCTGGAAAAGGTTGTGGCAGCCCAGCTTCAGGATCACCTACAGTCAAATGAACTTTTCGAAAAATTCCAGTCAGGTTTTTGCACAACTCACAGCACAGAGACAGCCCTGGTCAGGGTCACCAATGACCTCCTGGTGGCCGCTGAGCAGGGCTCTCCCTCCCTGCTAATCCTTATGGACCTTTCTGACACCATTGACCATCACGTTCTCTTCAACCGCTTGCAGACATACATCGGACTTTCTGGAACCGTCCTCAGGTGGTTCCATTCTTACCTGACAGGTAAAGCTGAGTATGTGACCCTCAGGGAGGAAAAATCTAGACCTCACCATGTCACTTGTGGGGTCCCCCAGGGGTCGGTCTTTGGGCCGACCCTATTTACCATCTATATGTTCCCACTGGGTCACATTTTCAGCAAGCATGGAATTTCTTTCCACTGCTACACTGACGATACTCAGCTCTACCTCAGGACAGACCCCACCTCCTCTGCAGCCCCCCCACCAGCCCTCACAGCCTGCTTGGAGGAGATAAAGGCGTGGATGACCAACAACTTCTTACAGCTTAATGGCGGGAAAACCAAAGCCATTCTCATAGGTACTCCACATCAACTCAAATCCTCCTCTGTCACCAGCATCTCCTTTTGTGGCCAGATCATTCCCCTTTCCCCCTCTGTTACCAACCTGGGAGTCAAATTTGACCCCCACCTTTCATTTGAGCATCACATCCAACAACTCACTAAGAAAGCCTTTTTTCATCTAAGGAATATTGCCAAACTTCTCTCCTCCCTCTGTTTGGTGATGCTGAAAGCTGGTCCACGCCCTTGTAACAGGCTGGCTCTGGCGTGCAGGCCAGGGGGCCAGAGGGTAGATTAGAAGCGCTGCCCGATGAGGAGACGAAGTGTACATCACTCCTATCCTCCACTCCCTTCCTGGCTCCCAGTGGAGGTTGAATATATCTGTCTCCTCACCTTCAGCCACCACGGAGCAGATCAGTAGCCCCCGGCCACCAGAAGAGATAAACCTCTGCTCCACAGCACCCACTCCTAGGCCAAGGAAAGCTGGGACGATGGGACAGAGCCTTCAGGCTGCGGCTCCACGGTTGTGGAATGCTCTCCCAGCCTACCTGAGAGCTCCCCAGTCTGTGGAATCTTTTAAAAAAACTTTTAAAAACATTTTTATTCCGAAAAGCCTACCAGTAATGTTTATTGGGTTCTTAATGTGTTTTACTGTGTGTTACTTTTACTGTACATTGCTTTTATTTTTACCAATGTGTGCTTTTGTCTATATTAGCTTTTTCTCTGTAGCACTTTGAGATTTGTTTTCAAGTGTAAAGTGCGTTAAAAATAAAATGCATTATTATTATTATCACAAAGCATCTTACACTTAACGAAATAGACAGAAATGCATAATAATTCTTATATGCACTTTTAATTAAATTATACAAGTCAAGAACAATTAAAGGCTTGGATTAAAATATAGAATGTTGAAAAACATTTTCCGCCTTCACAGACAGGAAAAGAAAACATTTTCTGAACAAAGAAACAGGATCAACTGAATAAGAAAGCAAAGGAAAACAGTTGAGTATGTGCTGTTGAGTGAGAGCCATGCATTTAAAGGATAACTTTCTTTTTTTTTTCAACCTGGACCTTATGTCTAGGAGTTTAAACGTGCATTTAGGGCGCATTCACAAGGCTTTTTGATTTGAATCAGAGTCTATTTGCTCGGAAGGTCCGCTTCATTTGGGGGAGTTGTGAACTCGCAAACGGACTCTGATCCAGAACAAACAAGCGGACTCGGTCCACCTACAAATGTTGATCTCAGTCCGATTCAAGTGGACCAAATACAGAAGTGGACAACAAACTGCTGCTTCCTACATTTGGTTTAGCATGGCATTGTGGGTAAAACGTTGGGCATCGTGGGTAAATGCTACGACAGCAAACACACATGTGGGACTGCAGTACTCATAAAGATGGCTCATGGTCAGACGTAGAGTGGCAAGGAAGTAAAAGCTTAATCGATATTTGGTCTGATGAAAGCATATCCCAGCTCCTCGTAAGTACGCACAATGTTGTGCGTCATGTCGAGGTTGTGAAAGGAGGTTGTGATAACCTTCTTGTTTGTTGTATGTCTGTCCTTGCCTAATGTGAATCCGAATGCAGCGCCACCTCTTGAGAAATTGAAAACATTATTCAAAAGGTTTGGCTATGGTGCAATGTGAAAGCAATCTCGGTCCGGAAGACCACCCCCGCCCCCCAGCCGAGCTGAGTCCCAAATCGGGCCGAGTCTTCCGATCAATGCTTTCTGAATGTGCCCTTACTCACTGGTAAAATTTCTGTATCACTTTGACTCCTTCAGAAGATATTACATTGAGTCACCCTTCAGCGTACATCCATATAATGGGAGTGACGGGGCAGCCTCTCTATAAGGCATTATCTGCAACACAACTCCTTCATTTCATCAATACTTTAAGTAGAATAAACGAATGAACGAGTACTATTGTTCTGTGAGTTCAGAGGTTCAAAGTTTTTAGTTTGGTGGTACCTGGGTCGCGAGCTACTTTCTCAGTTGTACTGCGGTGCGCGACCTTTAAAGTGTTGAGAAAACCTCCCAATAACTACCGGAGAGTTAACTCTGAATTCACAGGACAATAGTACTCGCTCGTTAGTTCACTCCATTTAAAGCTAACTGAAGGAGTTTTGCTGCAGATAATTCCTTAGGCTGCCCTGTCTCTCGCGTCATATGGATGTACACCGAAGAGCAACTCAACGTAATATCTTCCGAAGGATTGTGATACAGAAATTTTATTGGTGAGTAAATGCACTTATAAACTCCTAGAAATGAGGTCCAGGTTGAAAAAAATAAAGTTATCTTATAAAGCTTCTTCATTGGACCCACGTATCTCCCTCCCAATGTCATAAATTCAATTCCAGTTCACCCCCACTGTGCCCAAAATTTAAAATAGAAGGTGTCAGTATCATAAATTGTTTGTGTCATTGTGGAAAAATACAGCAGTATAGGCGTGTCATTGGGTGGGTAATTGATAAAATTCTATCCACGAACGACTCCCTACATCTTGTACTTGGCATATGATTTGTTCATCAACAAATAATTTAAAAGACAACTTTAATGAACACTTACTTTCTGCGCTAGAAAGTTTATTCTCATAAATTAGATAATGGACACAGTTCCCTCTTAAGGCTCAGTGGCAAAGGGGGGTACTTGAAAATGTTACTTGAACTATCTGAAATGTAAACTACACAGCAAAGATGATACTTTAAATAAAAATTACAGACCCTTTTTGTCATATATCGGTTTGAATATCTCCATTCTCGTAAGAGGGTTTGTATCGTACCTGAGAATGCTCTGGCTTATGAAGCCCTACTGCCTAATTGATATGTTTCTGGTTCTGTGTACCTTTCCTTGGTCACGTACCACGTATGGAAGTGGACACTTGATTTATTTTACTTGATTTTCTTTTTTAAGACAAACCCCAAATCCTTTACCTGTATAAATCTGAATTTGAATACCTATGTAAGGAAATGTATGTTTTGTTTTTGCCATATGTGTTCCTTTTTATCTGTTTTGAAAATGTAATGAATGCATATTTAAAAAGAAAAAGAGGAAATAAAACGACAGATTTGTGATCCTAAATGTTTTAATTGAAGGCAGTTGACTGCCTGTTCTGATTCGTGAAGATATTTAGACTTTCATCTGAAAGGGGCAATTTCACAATAATTCAGATCAGAAATCTTTTGGCCAGAACTGTTGGTCAGGCAAGTAAACAGAAAAAAAACCTGAAGGCCTCAAAGACCAGGCAGTTGGGTCAGTTTTTCATAAGTGTCCTTAACAACTTTCACATAAATGTCCCAGCTATGACTTGTAAGCCTGAAATCCCCCAACAGCCAATCACAACAGAGAAAAACTTTTAAAGCTGAAACATTAGGTGACCAAGTGGGATACCAAGCTAAGGCTAAGATTTTTATCTGAAAACACATTTTAAAGGTTATCTATTTAATTTCAGAGCTGCCTAAGTGAAATATACTGTTTTGATCAATGGGTGTTGTCATCCTTGGCGTCTCAACAAGTTCACAAACCCATGTGGCATTCAATGTCACATCAGGGCAAAGTGGAAGTTCAGGAAACGATCCACTCTGGGTGTCAGTCTTGTTCCACTACCAGAGTTTCACCAGCAGATGGCAGCATATGTCCTCTAATAGAACTACAGTATACAGTACTAATGACAAATGCATCAGTGTAACATGGGGAATGCTCCTCTACTTTCTTTGCTTTCATCTGGTGCGCTCAAAACACAGAACAGCACTACTTGCTAAAGATAATGGTTTTAGGATAATCTGGTATGAATTTACCGTGTATTGTGTAATTACTGGTAGGATGAAACATTTGGTTTTTATGATGTAGGTTTTGGTTTTCTTTTTTAGTTTGATATTTATTTAGGTCTCAGCAGGGTGTAACATCTTATTTCTGAAACATCTATAGTAGAATTAACTGGTATACAACAAGGTTGTATGAGTTTAATTTAACAAGTTGAAAAAAAATTTCTTTGGGGTTCTGTAAATGCGTTATGGAAATGTGTGTTTTTCTGACCAATTAAAAACCATTCAGATGATGCAAAAGAAACAAAAGTTTAGAGTTTTAGGGGGGAAGTCAATATAACCACAAGCAGCAGCTTCACAAGTTAAGCAGACATGTCAAACTATTAGTCCTCTTACTTCTCTTTGTCTAAACAGAAACCAGGGCACAAGCAGTCACAGCATCAGGTGCTTCTAAAGGACAGGTAAACACTATTTACCCTCACATTCTGCCTGGATTTAACTGGATTTGGACAAGTTGTCTTCCTCTTCTTCTTTTTCTTCTTAACACCCCCCCCCCCCCCCCATTTCAGAGCTTGCAAGACATTTCCCCAGCACATTTTGAGCTGCTTGGTCATTTTTAGACTTTATTTAGATGTTTTGAGGAAAGGACGGATATGAGGTTCAACCAACATCAACATCAGACATTAGGCAGCAGGTGTGTGTGTGTGTGTGTTTTGTTATAGCTTGCAAGGCATCTCACTGCTGCTGCTTCCAGTGTTCTGCCAAAGCAAGAAGCAGATGCTTACTAAAGCTTGTAATTATTTAGAGCTGTGTCACATTTTGATTTATAGATATACTTATATGACGTACAGAGTTGGCTAAAGGTTCATATAAGAGCCCAGCAAACAGTTCTTTATGTTTCTTTTTTCCTTTGGTTCTCACGTGTTTGGGACCTCTCAATTTCTATAACAAATCCACATTTAAAGACATTGAGATAGATATTCAAAGTTGGCAGAATTTCTTTCCACAACTCAGACCTTTTGTTCCACAGACTTTCAGTCCCGGACTCTGACTTGGACCGTTCCAAAATGGGATATTCTGATCTTTTAATATTTCTTGACCACTTTTGTGTTCCCCTTTTGTAGTGTTTAAAAGTCAAATCTTTTAGCTAAATTATATGAATTTGTTGTGTTTTATCTAAAATATGCATTATTATAAATATATTTATTTCTATGATTGTAGTATTAAAAGTATTTTAAAGGTATAGTCTGAAGTTCCCCCCGTAAAAAATAAACGTTAGACTTGAGCAAGTGAAATCCGTCTCAAACCCGCCTTTGGGCCTCTACTCCCGTGCCGTGGTGCGTTTGAATGCAACTCTCTCTCCCCCTGCCTGAAAAGCCCCGTTTCCACCCGCGGGTCTGAGTCGGGTCAGGTCGGGCCAGGCCGGATCGGGTGGGTTTTGGTACGGATGTGTTGATTTCACGCTGCGTCCCCACAGCAACCTGTACCCACTCTGGAGGCGCTGGACAGCGCTGCTACGTGATCGCGTGACATCATCGCTGTGCAACGCTATTTAACCAAAACACCGCGCCACACATGACAGAAACAAAAAAGAAGTCACCCCAACTTTGTTTTCACGTTTGGTCACGCGGGAAGTGGGATTTTTCAACAAATCAATGTATTGCTTTGTGTTAGCTCCACCTCTTTGGTCCGGGTCGGTTAGATCAGTACCCCTACCGAAGGGTGCCAAAAAAGTAGGCCGGGTCGGGTCGGATATAAGGGTACCCGTCCCAGTTTTTATCTGTGGAGACGCAAAAAAACGAGTACCGATCCGGCCTGACCCGACCCAGACCCGCTGGTGGAAACGGGGCTTAATTCACTCTTTTGCATGGTTTTGGTGTGTTAGGGACGTTTCTGGGTGGAGATTTCTGTTTATATCAGCAGCCAATGACAGAGCTAAGGGCATGACGCTGTGTGGAAATAAGCTCATGATTGGAGCAGACGCCAGTCACTCGAACTCTTGAAGGAAAAAGAAAGAAAGAAAGAAAAAAATGTGGATGCACTGAAGAAAAGGTAAGAGCTTCAGATAATGCACTTTGGAAAACCAGGTTAATAATAGTTTGGCTTGTAGCCGCTTCTGAGCTCTGAAGGAGAAGCTTAAAGTTGAATAGGCTAGCTAGAACGAGGCGGCCGTTAGCCTGAGAGGGAGGAGCGCTAAGTTTGAATACTGTTGTTTGCAAACAGAAACGCTGGAGGGACTTCGGACTCTACCTTTAACATACTGGTGTCATTGGTGCTACATACGTTTTTAAAAAAATACAAATTTGAAATGTTTAAATGATATCTATTAGCTGTGCAGGCGATGCAGGCCAGCAAAAACACACAAGAACTATCATCACTAATTGTGTACCTGCTTATTCTGATGCGGGGTCTGGGGGCTTGGTCCCTTCTCTGCAGCTACAAAGCAAGAAGCAGGATGCACCCTGGAAAGTCCCCAGTCCATCATAGGGTCACTTGAGAGACACAAGAATAACCTCTTACACTCATTCTTGGGGAGAACTGAGAAATATCTGTTAATTGTACATGTTACATGTTCGTGAACAACGGGAGGAAGCCTGAGTACCCATGCATCCATCTCTGACACAACAAGGACATAAAAATTAAGCTGAATAATAACAATATCAGACACTAAAACAGCAACTAGATAAAGACTTAAAGGTACTGTATGTAAGAATTACTGACATCTTGTGGTAAAAATGGGTATTTGAAAAGTTGAAAGTTTTCTTTCAAATGACTTCTTATTCCAAGCACTGTTGTGAATGTATGGTGGCCATTAGTGGCCAAAATTCTCCCAGACATACAGTAAAGATGTTTTCATGTGTGAGTGGATCCAGTGGTCTGAGGTGTAGCTACTGTATGACTACAGGTAACTACTTTAATGTCTTTAATAAAGGCATTACTTTTCCCAAACAGCCTCTAACTCCCATTAAAACAAAGCTGCTGCAGCAGTTTTAAAGTTGAGGGTTCTCACCTCACGCACATTGTTTTGTCCATTCATGGACACCATAGTAAAAAATGGTGGAACAAATATGGTGGCCTCTATATGTGCACTGCCCAGCAAGTAGATACAAATGACTCATTCTAAGAAAATAACCATATAACAGTTATTCTGTGCAGCGATTACGCATCAATAGAAACAAAGTTTTGAATTATGTATCACATTTTTCTGCCATCGACCTTTTGATTTTTTACATACTGTACCTTTAAGAAAGCAATACGAAAAAAGATGTCTTTAAAATTTAGTTTACAAATGTATAGATTGAGAGTCCTAAAGTCCCTCAGGCTTTTCCTTTCTTGAGTTTGAGAGCCAAAGTGGAAACATCAGTCTATGGATGTCATTTAGTTCTGACCTCAGGAAAAATCGAAAGGTTTGAGCCAAAAGACAAAAGTAGTTGTGGGAAGTTTTGATGCTTCTTCTCTTCAAAAAGGAAAAAAAAAAAAAAAGTTACGATTGTTTAGCAGTTTATTCAAACCTTTAAATGAACTGAACATAAATATTTTCATTCAATAAATACTGCACTCAGCTTTACAATCTCAAATATAATTGAAATCCAACTAGATGCTGCTGCTTCTTTGATTTAGCTAATTTCTTCACTTTTCTCTGATGTGCTTGCATTTAAATGCAACTTCCCTGTTTCTTTCCATTGCTCTGTGTACCTGGCTGATTGGTGCTAAGCAAATCGTATGATTTTTGTCTCATACAGTATGCGATAGGCTGTATGGGGTACTCATCAAAGAGAGTCCTGCCCCTGTCTGCAGAAGCACTGAGCAAGAGTGACTGAAGTTTCCAATAAGTCCTGCTTTTAGTAGTCAGATATTGGGCAGCCTTGGACATCCGATGTGCGTGGCCAGATAGGCTGGTTAGGGTTAGGGCTTAGGGGTAGGGGTGGGGTGGGGGTGTCAGAATAAACCAATTAAAACGGTTTTGCGGGTGAATTTGGACGTTCAATCCCACCCAATATCCAACTCTGCCTTGTCCTGTGAGTTGCAGGCGGGACCTTCTCGAAGTTTTGGCTTTATTTGACAGGAGTTGGTTCCTTTCACATGCAACAAAGAATCAGTTTTTAGAGTCAACTCATTAGAAAGCGACACATTGCTAATGTGCCATTGAAAAAAAAATTGAGACAGATGATTGGATTCAGGTCTTTGACTTGTTCTAGTTGTCTTGGAATTCCGAGTGGATGAACCCAGAAAAAATAGCCAACCCAGCCAACGTGTGAGCATCTGCAATTGCAGTTTAAGCTAGAAAAAGCACAAAGACGTAACAATGTCTCCATAACAATACCAGCTAATTTTGGTGTTAGTATTTTATTAGCAACACATATTTACAGGATTTTTCCAAGAACATCAACGCTGTAGCAACATAATTTTCAATGACAACTTGGTGCTGTTTACACTAGAAACTTGATTCATAGAAATCATATTATAAAGACAACAATGGCAAATGGGCAAAGCCATCATTATATGTAGACTCTTGGGGTCCTCTGCAAATCATGAGTTCACAGCTAAGAATGCTGACATTGTTGGTCATTCTTGCACTTCCATAATTTCTAGAAAGCACCATTAATTTAAATCATACCAGGGAGGGAGCCTTAAGGAGAGATTTTTTTCGGCTGGCTTGGGAGCACATTTGTTGCATCTTTGTTGGAGCCACCCTTAATTGTTGGAACTAGAATAATTTGAATTACATGATGCTATGTGGTCTCTGACACTATTTTGTAAACGAACAGAAAAGAACTGAGACAGAGATACAGTAGAAGTCTAGTAAGACCTAAACCATTTAGGACATGCTCACACCTGCCCAGCAGAATATTGTGATCTTATAGTATTGATTAAACATGACAGGCACAGCCAGCTCCATCTCATCCGGTTTCACTCAAAACTTTGATGAGAGATGTTTCTGCACTGTGTCAGGCCTCGAAATCAGACTAATTTCTTATAAATACTGAAGAGGGAATATTCAGCTGTTTGAAAGCTTTGCTTTTTGAAGTCTTAAGTAGAGAAAACTTCCACCACTAAACATACTCCCCCTAATATAATGGTGTTTTGGGGTGGGGGGGTGTTCAGAAATGTTTTTGAACCCATGTATTTGAACCACTACAATACCGACCTTCCCTCAGCATTCCCTCAGTATTGTTTTTCCAGTTTCTGAAAAATCTGTCACTGTTGCATTTATATGTTGCAACAATGGGCCCAGTATGAACAACAGACAAGGCAGCAGACCACTGAAAGTATTGCTAAGTATTTAAGGCGAGTGAGACAGCAATAGACCTTTTTCACAAAAACCGGAAGTACGTAACGGGCGAGAATCCGGTCTTCCTGTGAGGGCCAGACTTCAGTCAAACGTCAAAAATGGATCATGTTTCCACTCTGGATTTTACATTTGAGCCCGTTTACTCGACTCTGCCTCGATCTTAAGAACCAGAAGTTTTGCCTGCATTATTTCCATCATGTGACCAACGATGCATTGTTTTGTCATTTGTATGTGTTGAGCTGCTCCCGGGATTTTAAAGAGAGGGAGTTTGTTAATAACAAGCTTTAAATGTAATTCAATCACGTCCGAAACCGAATATTTATAGAGGAGGTTTACCTCGCGATTATTAATCATTTCTGACATAAGAAAGCATCAGATTAGAATGAAATATGCAGAGCCGCTCTGATAACATTGACATAAAATAAAGCGTGACCATGCAGGTGTTATTAATGCATCCATGGTACGTGCATGTCCGCAAATTAACGTATAATTCCTAAATTATCGCCTCTGCTGAAATAATGCTTTTTTTCTTTTTAAAGATTATATAGGTTTGGTCAAACTTCCCTGATCACTCTGATTTCAAAATTATTGTTTTTAAATGATCATGAGCAAAATAAGGATCACAGATGGTAGAATCATTGTAACGTGTTAAACTGCAGGAGATCGTGGTTCATTCTGAGTTTGAAATAAAATTAAATAATATTCTGTATGTTTGGTGGCTTTTATTTAACATGCTTCTGTTGTAGCTTTGAGTAACATACATGTATTATTCTAGTACAGCTGTGGGTTACCAGTGTTTTCACGTATGTTATAATGAGAGGCTGAGACGAGGCAGTTCGAGTCCAGTAATAGATCGCTGGACCCGAACTGCCTCGTCTCAGCCTCTCATAACATACGCAAGAACATTAATCCACGGCTACAAAGCAGCATCATGCGCTGCTGTTCAACACAGTCCACCATGAAGATCCCACAGATGACAGCAGCCACGACTTCACACAACACAATTAAACTATCTCCATGCACGCAAGGGCAAAATACAAAACTCTTTTCTTCTGCTTTAACACGAATGGATGAAAACAGTAACTCAGGACTGAGGCAAGAGTTGAGGACATCATTTTATTGTATTTATTTTATTTCACTTTTGCTCTCTGACCGTATCAAATGTTTCCAGCAGGGATCGATGCGGTCGCATTCAGTATAACAGTCTGTGCTCACGGCAGTCGTGTCAAAAAATGACTCGGCGTTTAATGACGCTTCGGTTTTTACGTCCCTATTAATGTCTATCATCGATGGATGTTGAAAAGTCCTGGAAATGGATGTTGGACTGCTTCAGAGCAAAAGAAAAACAGCCTGGTGCGCTGCAATGACTTGACTTTCCAGCTTAAGACACTGTCGTCGGAAGCATAGATCGTACTTAACGGCAAGGAAGTGTGAAAAAGGTCTATGCAGGACGGTGAGCACTAACGTTTACCCACAATGCCATGCTAAACCAAAATGCAGGAAGCAGCAATTTGTAGTCCACTTCCTGTATTTGGTCCACTTGCAGGGGACCGGGACCCGCTTAATTTAATTTAATTTCATTCCATTCCATTCCATTCCATTCCATTTAATTTAATTTAATTTAATTTAATTTAATTTAATTTAATTTAATTTAATTTAATTTAATTTAATTTAATTTAATCTTTCAGTTTTCTCCAACATTGTCAACATGGGTTAAGATGGTGCTTTTAGAGAGCATCTTTCTATGTAAATTTATGCATATGTTTATGTGTGTGTATGCGTAATAAGTGCATAAATGTATATTTATTTATGTGTATATGTGTGACTTGTGGGTTTGTGGTCTGAGGGTCTTGAATGAGGATCTTCTTTTAATTATGTTTTTAATGTAAAGCACTTTGTTCAGCAAGTTTTTGTATAAAAGACTGCTTTAGAAATGAAGACTGATTTATTGCCAGACAACTCAGGGTTGAGGTTTCTAAATACTCCTATGTTACACATTTAATTTTCTTTTCCACTTACTCTTTAGCATTGAATTCACTGGTTGGTTCCTGAGGTTTAGGTACCCTAACAACATGGTTAAAATGAAGCAAAGATGCTCCCCCTTGAAATATGCCCTCTCAGGTCTAACACAGAAGAAAGCGCCCGTTTACAGATGTCCCAGAATATAAGCCCATAGTGGTAGTATTGGTAGAAGACTGATATTTGTATGCTAATATAATTATAATTACTATTATTATACGGCTCTTTAGGATGCTGTAGAATACTCTGTTGACTTGAATGGGTTTTCCCAACGTTCCAGCGGTCATTATTTTTGTATAATGACCGCTGTCAATGGCAACGGATCTTCTTTTTTTAACCTTTGGTCTTATGGTTAATCTAATATCCCTCCGCATCGCAAGTAGTCCGGTCACTTAACAGCATAAAAAACAGCGAGAGAGCACTCACTGTAGCAACACCTCGTGACCAAAAATAGATGACTTCCCAATTAATTTGAACATCTTTGGTGAGTGTGGAGATTTTGAGCACTGGGTCCAGGCTGAGTTAAAGGATTCACTCTCTCCAAAACGAAAAAAAGACAAAAAGAAGACCAGTGGTAAGACGCAAACAGCTAACAGCAGATAAGGAAATGTCCAGTTCAACTTACAGAAATAGCCGGTGCTAGCCCAAATTCCAGCTGCCATGACTCGACTAACAAACGTTGCTAAGCAACAGGTGCCCCGACTGTAGGGAACTATTTTATTCTTAGCGTAAAACATCAGAACAGCAGAGGAGGAAATGTCCAGCTCAACATACAGAAATAGCCGGTGCTAGCACAAATTCCAGCCGCCGTGACTCAACTAACAAACGTTGCTAAGCAACAAGTTCACCGACCTGGCCTCGACTGTGGGGAACTATTTTAATTTGAGTGTAAAACATCAGAAAAGCTATTTGACTCTCGCAGAAATAGAAGACTTTAATTTGAATTTTATTTTTTGCAAGTAGCCGTATAATAAGGGCGAATTCGCCCTGAAGGTCAGTATTTCCCCAGGATAATGTATGAAACGCAGGTCATTATCGGGAAATAGTGACCTGCAGGGCGAAGCAGACCCCTCCTGCATTTGCCCTGTTGGTCAGCATTTCCGTATAATGACCTGCGTTCCATACATTATCCCTTACATATTGACCGACAGGGCAAATGAAGACCACAAACAATTGCAACAGGTTTGTACAGGGATGGGTACCAGGAACATCTTTTATGCTTTTTGAGTAAAAGCTTAATCCATCAGTCAGATTTAGACTGCAGAAAGTCCCGGCCAGGAAATACAAATCCAGTCCACATTTGTTTGACAGCTTAAATATTTGATTCTTTCCTAGTACATCTTGTTCCTTCTTTGATTATTTCAAGTTTATTATTCCTTGTTCAGAACAGCTGTAGTAGGATGTTGGAGGAAAGTTTTCTTTTTTCTAAAGGAACACACAAATTTACTCAGAAACTGATGCAGGACAGAATGATGACATAACTTGGTCTGTGGTTCATATTTCCTCTGCCAGCTCTAACAACTGTGTTCTTTTAGGATTTACACAGACTTTAATAAAATCAACAGCTATTCTCCCTGTGCTTAAAGCAACTTTAAAAGGAGGGCAAAGGAACAATGATTGAAGAAAGGAATCTCGTTTAGTTTAGTTTATTAGTTTATTTGACAGGGACCGTGTAAAATAAACATTAGTCTTTAAAAGAAGAGATGTTTTGTACCAGAGTTAGCTATTGCCAATTTCCATCCATTGTCCCCGGGCAGGTACACACATGAAGGAAAGAAGGCAAAAGCTCTACAGCTACAGAAAAAAATGTAGTGGAGAAAGAAATTAAATTAAAGCACAGAAGAAATCCTCTAACAACCAAATGTACTGAGGTTGAATCAATAAAATAATCTCTTGAAAGTGAAATTATGTATATTACTGAAACCTAAAAGCTTTTCAGAACATTTAAACCACTTTCAGCTCCTTGTTTTAAATTTTACTGTTGTGTCTCTGCACTCCCATCAGCATCATTTCTGGGAACAGCTATTTGTGGTGTACAAGTACAGAAAAATTCACTGTTAAGAGCCAGATATTTTTCTGAGGATATTTTTGTGTACATGTTAGACTGCTGTGGAAAAAGTTCCATGGAATGAGTGTTGCTGCTGGGTTGTCTCAATGTGTACATGGACAGCTGCAGAAGTGTTTTTTTTGTCTGTTCAAGTCCCTCCATCTTTAGAGATTATGGTCTTTCAGTTCAAATGATCAGGCAGGATATGTGAAGTCTGCATAGAAAATGTCTCGCATGTAATACAGTGATCTGCACGTTCACATTTTTGTGAGGCAGAAACATTTCTGTGGACTGCGCATAAGCATTTATCTGTGTCCACATGTTGCTGATAGTGGTACACGACAGGGGTAAGCTGTGAAGTAGACCCACCCACCTGACTGTTTTCCTGTTTTTGCATCTTGGGCAGCGCTGAAAATTATGCTTTTAGGCTGCTGTTAAAGTGAAATCAAGTCTACTCTTGTTACATGTGCTATCGGCCTCCTTATGGAGAAAAAATTTAATGAGACTCAAATTGTCAGAACTTCTTAATGTTTTATTTGTGTCTAGGCCTATCTTATGGCTAGTTATCAGCCTGCTACAGCCCTAGCCGGCTACGTCTACAATAGCCCGTGTAAGTGCTTAAACGTGCACGATACCTCCTATTGTCAACATTTACCCGGCGTTTAAGGGCCTCTTATTCGCATATTTCTTTGGCCGGTTAAGGGGGACATGTTAATCCCAAGCCAACAGGTCAGCAGGCTGGTAACTTCGCTGTTTAATGAAAGAAAGTGAGGACAACAAAACCAGCCTGACTAACGCCATGTATGAGATACACGGCAAGTCAGTCTGGGTTCCTCCGCTGGAGACTGATTTCCAATGCAAGACAAGAGGCGGGACTAACAGGAGGAAAGTAAACCGGAGAGAACCAATCAGAGGTGACTGTAGCTGGCGGCCTGATAGTTCAGCACTCTGTTGCTATGTTGCTATGGCGACGCTTGAAGTCAGCGTTTACACGTCGTTTTTCCCTCTCTATTTATGTCATTTTCTTGTGTATATTAACATAGAATGTTTGGTTTTATTATTATAAATACTCTGTTACATGTTAGCATTGTTTATTGCTGAACTACTAATATGAGAAAGTGTTTGTGTCGTATATCATGTGACTATGACCCGGAAGCTGTTAGTTAAGCACCAAAACAGAGCAGAAACAGCGGTGGAGACGTCGAGGAGTTTTACGTTCTGTTAATAATTCTACTGCTGCGCTGTGATTGGTCCGGTCAGTTTTTTACCGGAGTGGAAATCACTTCCCAGTGGAGGGAACCCAGACTGACTTACCGTGTATCTCATACATGGTGTTGGTCAGGCTGGTGTACCAGGCTAAACAAAACCTGCCACAGACTGATAGCAATTAGCAAAGCGTGCTACATGAAAGTAGCTTCAACAACTTGACTCCCAGTCGAAGATTTGCTCGGCAATAAAAGTTTTATTGCCATTTATTACTTGTGGCAACAACGCCACCTCATCGTCAGTCTAAATGAATTTATTTTTTTTTTTTCCTCTGGCCAGCATTACTTTGCCAGTCCCAGAAATGAACTTCCTGTATACATGCTGATGTAATGCATGTGCCTCAGCCCGTGATGTGGTGGTTGCTCAGTGTGTGCAAATGAGCATCAAACCTAAATGATTCTTAAACAACAGTATGGATGCAGATAAGACAGGGAGTTAAACGTCCGCGTATAACATTTACTGCTTAGTGGAGATGTAGATTTTTATTATTTTTATTAACATATGTACTGTAGACAGAGTGGCTATGTGCATGGGGTAAAAATGCGTCATTCACTTATTCATTCAGGGCAAAGGACTGACAGCCAACATACTCTGGGCTAAATGCTAACTAAGCTAACTCAAAACTAATAGGAGCTAAAGATTAGCTTCCTAATTGGTGGGATAAAGGTACAGTAAAGCCTGCTTGGCCTTGCTGTTAGCTGGCTAAAAACCGCCATTGTACTATTCTACTACAGACGGAGACCTTACTGAGAGCAAACAAGGAGGCAGCTAACAACCACTGTGCGGCTTGCTGACTTCCGGTCAGCCTCGCAGTTGATATGAAGGTAAATTTGACCTATTAAACCTGAAGTGATGTTTTGAACCAGGCTTTTAACATGTTTATTTTTGCTGTGAAGTTGGCCTTTTTAACATGGGAGACTGTGGAGATTTGCTCTGTTTCAGAGCCAGCCTCTAGCTGATCAAGAAAGAATTACAAATATTTCATTCTTCCGGATGGCATCACAGTAGGCTATCAGAGGTTCTGCTTGGTTTTAATGTTCTTACTGTGCTTATTACTATTATTTTATTGTGTTGGTTTTTCAAGGCACTAAGGATGGAAATTAGCTTTGCTATTCCTGCATATTTACATTTTATGTTCATTAATATGCACTGTCCCTTTTTTAAATAAACAGATGAGCTCAATATTGAGCAGCAGCTCTGAAGAATATTTCCTTGTTGAGTCATGCCATGAAGAATTAAGGCAGTTGTGAAGGCAAAAGCACTAACAAATTGTTTCTTATAAACTGTCCAGTGAGTGTAATTTAAGAAGCATTGTTGAAGTGTGTCAGTGAATAAGCAACACACTGTAAAAGTTGCAGAACATGAATCATTCATCAAGGTGCTGTATAAGCTCAAATCATTTAGCTGCAGAACCCCCAAACTCTTACAGTTTGTTTTCATATGTCCTGCTGCAGCTGTATCTCACTTTTTCAGTAGTGGCACTTATTTGGCAAGAATCATCAGTGAACGTAACTAATCCCAAAATTTGCTTTCTTGAAACATGACATTCCTCATCCTGCTGCTCCTGGACAGCTGCCTTGTTATTGGAAACTGAGGTCTTGCCTTAACAAGGCAGTAACGTGCACTGCAGTTTCTACTCTGTCTGTTAATGGTAGATACAAAATATTTAACATGCCATCAACCTTTTTGTTTATCACCTGTCTTGTGCAATTTAAAAGTTCAAATGATCAAACTTTTTTTGCAACAACTAACTGTTGTGATTCATGTTCTTACTTAAAGCACGAAAACCCTTTCTCTTGGCCTTTTTTGTATTTTAGCAGCCTGAGTTGCATTCAACTTAAAGCCAAAAGTAGAAATTTGCACCGTACATGGCATACTTGCAAGAAGCTGTAACTCTACACAAGTTTCTGTTGCTTACTATGAAGGAAATATAGATGGAGGAAACGAAAATAATAAAAAAAAATCATAAAAGCTGATCTTGCCAGCGACAGTATGAGCAAGCCCAAAATCTCTTTTGACTTGAAGAAAAATAAAGACAAGATGTTTGCTGATTTATTTGACAAGTTTGAGGGCTAGTTTTACTTATGCTATCCAGCAACAACAAGGGTTTGGTCCAACTTCATACTTGAATATAGAGTGAGATATGCATTACTTGACAAACAGCTGAAGCAGGTGTTGGCAGGCAACTAACTGGATGTTTTCATGACACCCACAAAAGCCTTCACCTCACACTCTTCTCATTTAACAGCTAGTTTAAACTTGGATGTGCATTTGGAGGAAAGTCCAGTAAATCATGTCAACAGTTTTTGATAATGTCACACTCTGGAGACTCATTGGATCAGACCTCATGTTACCTCCTGAAGTTCTGCTCATGCAACTTGAAGGCATTTCTTTCACAAAGTACTTTTTACTAAGCAATGGTGGTTCAAGGCATGTACATAGACACAAATGCAAAGGAAAAAGGTCCTTAAAATGATGCTTATATCAATATTTTCTAATAATTACTCCCTCCCCAGGAACATGTAGAGCATCCATCCAGAATAAAATACTAGCTCAATTAAATCTGAAATCTTTTGGGCATAGTTTTGTTGTGTTCAAAAACCACACACCCAGACGGTTCTAACTTCACAGCTTTTATTTCTTATTCTCCACTTCAACACGCAGAGTCTTCTCTACCTAATGTCATACTGCCACCTTGTGTCCTTAACTGTACTGCAACTGCAGTCACCACCGTGTGACTCATACATAACATTTTCCCCTCCTTGACAGGAGGCAAGAACAAAGTAAACATGAACTTTCCTAACTAGGTAAACTGGGTAGACTGCCAGTTACCAGCGTAGCCATGCAAAATATTCTGCCACGTGACAGGCCACACCACTGCATGAAAAGTCAGATTTTTGTCAGTAATCGGCACTGTAGATTTCCGAGGAATTTCAGGTTTACGACTGCGCACGACAATTTGCAGGCAACACTAAAAACTGCCGAGAATTGACAGAAATTGACGTGTAACTGTTTGGAAGTTGTCCCTCCTTCCCTTAACTCCAGGGGAGATGGGAACATGTAAATGAAAATGCTGTGAGCTATAAATGTAGATGAGGGTAACAGGTGGAGTTTACCCAAGGTGATGAGGTCTTGAGAAAATCTGGTACAGGTGTGCAGAAAGTTGCTCCCAACACAGGAAAAAAAGGCAAATGTTAAAAAATAGTTAAACCATATTAATTTTTAATCAGTAAAAAAGGGAAAGAAATTTCTCCCAGATAAAAAAGATATATAAATTGTTTTATTTATTTTACCGGTGTTTTCTTAGTGGTTTTAGTCATTTTCTTATTAATTTATTTTCTTTTTAATCCTGTAATTTTGTTGGTGATTTTACCTGTGATCTGTGGTGTCTCACACATCCAATCCGCTGCCTACAGTGGAGGAATTGACAGCCAGGTTCCATGGTTCCTCTGTGTTCACAAAGCTTGACCTTCGCCAAGACTACCACCAGGTCCCACTACACCCTGACAGCCGGGACCTGACCGCTTTTGTGACACGTGCTGGGGTTTTCCGTTACACATGAATGCCTTTTGGCCTGAGCTTTGTCCCCAGTTGCTTCCAAAAGATAACGTCCTCCATCTTTGCGGGAATCCCAGGCATGGTCATATATCTGGACGATATCAACAACAGCCATCCATGAACGCCTGACGAAGGATGTTCTTGTCAGCCACAACCTCACACTGAACGGAGACAAATGCAGTTTGTGGGTTTTCGCATATCAGCTCAGGGTCTCATCCCACTTCATTCAAACGTTGAGGCCATGCCTCCCTAAACCGACATGCCCTGCCCAACATGCTTCCTTCCTGCGGATGACAGCCTACTACCTGTGTTTCTTACCTCAGTACTCCTGTACCTGGGGCAGGACCTCACCCCTGACCCGGAGAGTACAATCCACCCTTTTCATGGACCATGGTCTTGGATTTGGAGGTGCTGATTTATCCCAGTTTGACTTGGTGTGGATCACCCTAAGGGAGTGGAGATCACGGCTGATGAAGCAAAGAACCACAACATCGAAAAGAAGAGAAAAAACCGGGGCCCAAAAAGACCCCAAGAACAGGCGCAAAAAAAAAAAGGAGGGGAGAGAGGGGAGGGGGGGGAGAGACCCAAAAAGACCGGACCAAACGGGAAAGGGGACAAAGGAAACCGGAGGGAGGATACCGAAAAGGGGGAGTACTACACCCCACCCGGCCCCCCCCACAAGGAAACTGGGGGGACACAGTTGAACGCCTTTTCTAAGTCAACAAAACATAATGTAGAATGACTGGATAAACTTCCATGCCCCCTCTAGGACACGGTAGAGGGTGTAGAGCCGATCCACTGTTCAATGTCAAAAACCACACTGCTCCTCCTCAATCTGAGGTTCAATTATCCAATGAACCCTCCTCTCCAGAAACCCAGAATAGATTTTACCGGGGAGGCTGAAGAGTGTGACCCCCCCCCCCCCCACCCCCGCTATAGTTGGAGCACACCCTCCGATCATCTGATAAAGCATCCCAAACAATGCTATAAAGTTCTTTCTATACCAGAGAATTATGTAAATAAAACAACTTAAGAGATCATCAACAGTGTGAAATAAGCACATTTTGGACAGAATTCCCTTCAACAAGTATAATTAGACTTAATTATCAATATTATTTTCAGGGATTAAAGTTTTTTCCTCACTGCGACGGATTTCCGTCAGTTGGAAAATGAGAGGAAAAAATAGATCAACTTGATATTGTTGCGGTTGCATGAACACTTTCTGAATTTGTGTTATTAACATGATACTGCTCTCAACCAATGAGACCTTGTAAAGCCGTAACGTTAGCCAATCAGAAACAGAAGAGTCTTGACATGTAAAACGAAGTCGAGACCGTTGAACTATGAGACCTGTTGTTTAAAACACCTGAGTGGAATTAATGAAGCTGCAGGCCCGATGTTATCTGTGGATTAACTTTTCCTTCTCTACACGGATCGCTGGTAACGTTGTCAGACAGCAGCTTTTTTTGACTGTCTGTTTGCTGCTTATTATCGCCATTAAATGATGTACTGTTGAGATTAGAGTTAATGTGAATGTAATGAAAGTTTAACATTATCTCCGTGTTTTTTCCTGGCTTTGGCACCGCGGTAGAGAAGCTTGTACTACAGTAACATTGCAGCATTTGTGGAGCTCCTCGTTGCAGCGAGCGGGGCAGACCTGTATCTTGTCTGGTATTTGCGAGACTAAAAACAGGCTTGTCAGTGAAAACAAACTCTGCATCATGTGAGATTATGAACCTGAATTGAATATTGATGATTATAAAAACGGGTACCGTCGTTGTAAACCCGCTGTAACCCACGGCTTCTCTGGGCTTACCGCTTTGATAACCCATCTGTAAAAACAGCTTCTTTATAAACTGTATTTTTTTATCAGAGCCGCAGCCTAAATGACACATAAAGCTACAAGATGCTATTCTGACAAGATGTCATCAATACAGATGTTACGTTTCCCGATCTTGTGATATATCTGGTTCCACCTGCATTTACGTTCTAAGTTAACATGCTTTTACATGCTTTTGATAAAGTTTTGAATGTGACTGTTGTAGGAAAAAAACAATTTGAAATATTTGTACGTAAAACAAAATAATCCCTGATATAGTTTTAGCCTGACACAACAGCCTGTCCAAAGCCATGTATGAGATACACGACAAGTCAGTCTGGGTTTCCTCTATTGGAAAGTGATTCCCACGCCGGTAAAAAATTGACCAGACCAATCACAGCACGAGAGGCGGAACTTTATGATACGGCTTCATTGGCAACTCAGTTTTCTAACCACAAACAGTAAGAATGCGGCCGGAGAGGAGCAACTATATAACAATGCCCTTTCTGATGTTTTAAATGAGCTGCACATCCGTAAACCCGCAACAACTTGCTGTTCTGCAGGCTTTCCTCTTACAAAAAGCATTTGCGTCACTTCTATGTGTCTCTGATCAGTCCTCTCCAGTTCAATTTGTCCCTGTTAGTCCTGCCTATCATCTCATATTGGAAATCAGTCTCCAACAGAGGGAACCCAGACTGATTGCCATTAGTCAGGTTGGTGTACCAGGCTAATATAGTTTAATGTAAAAATATGTTAATATATTGGGAACAAAGAAATATGTGGAATGTGATACGTCTGTGCAAAACAAAATATTACCCATCACATATAAGTTTTTTGTAAAAATGAATAAAGAAGGGTAATTAATTTTGATACATCTAGCATGGCACAAGCTCACACACACTAAAATCAGGATTTATAACAGAAACAGAGATGTTTGTTATTGAATAGAACTGGAACCACTGACATATGTTCTGTCATTGTGAAATAAAATGTACATTTTTATTAAATCAATTCACATTGCTGAATAATCAGGTGGACAATATAACTGCTGCCAAAACAATAGGTGACTGTGGCTGTCCTCTGTGGCTGCAGCATTCCCCTCCCCCCACCTGTGGCACATATTTTCTCGTGGAGAGCAATGCGCTTCTCTGCCATCATGGAAATTGCATTATAAATATTTATGAGGGGTTTACCTGACCTTTTATAGCCACCATACAGGTGGATCAAGGGCTCCCTCACATGCACCAACTAGAGTTGATTGTGATTTATAAAAGTAAATAGGTGTAGGGTGTGCGAGCGTTCTCTTTTATTAATCAGGAAGTTTTTCCGTGCCACATTTTCTGTTTCCTCTATACACCACAGCACTAATAACGATCTTCCCTGCAAACAGTTTTATATATGAGGGTCCAGATCTGTCCTGCTGCTACTGTGCTTAACTGGTTCTCTACAGACTTGTCCAACGCTTCCCATTCCCTCTTATAATATCCAAATCATTTCCAGATGTGATCATTTCCAGCCTGCAAAGATTTTTGGGGGGCTTCAACCTGGACCTTATTTCTGAAATTTATACATGCATTTACTCACCAGTAACATTTCTACGTCCCTCTGACTCCTTTGGACACTATTTAGATTAGTTGTAGATCCGCGTATATCCATATAATGGCAGTAAAGGGGGCATAATGAATGGGCCTCTATATTAGGCAATACATGCAGCTTTTTGTTCATGGGGGGCCATGACCACCTGGAGATTTTAAGCAATATAGTAAAAAATGCTCCTGGAAAACATCATCCACCCTTTAAGGAACTAATGTAACTGACCACCCATGGCCACCCCTTGGGGGTGTCCTTGGATGTGAGATCTCAAGAGGTACTGGAAAAGTGTTTAGACATAGGATGCTGTCAGTGCTTGCAATCCGTTCAAATCAGTGTTGCACAAAAACACAGATTTGTTTCCATGTCATGACAAGTTTGGATGTGCCATGTGTATGCTCTGCACCAAGGTTAGAATAAATTCAACTTGGGTGCAGTGCTGTATGGTAAAACTGTGGCAAGGTTATTCAATCTCCCGACTCCTGGGTAAGAGTCATGCTCGCTAACCAGCCAGCCAAAGGGATATCCATGTGGCCAAGAAGCCAGGGTGCGTGATCAATCAGAGGCATGATGACAGGACCTCACACTGTTGCAAAACGTTGAAGCATCCTGTCAGAGGGAATCTAGTCTCAACAAATCATCCTCTTCAGACAAGTTGTCAGAAATTTTATAGTGATGGCTGCCTGAAGTTGGTTTTGATTTTTGTGAGTCTGCACCTCTCCCCAACAGGTTGTAAAATGACTCCCGACTCAACCTGCAGTTGACCTGGAAGCAGTCACTGTATGCAACTTCTGGATGAGCCTTAACTCTTCAAACACCAGTGCTGCCTTGGGATATTATGAATGTACACCCTCTGAGTAGATTTTTTTTTTTTCCTAAGCGAAAGTAATTCCAGGGCTTTCTACTCCAAGCTTGATTTATTCAGCATAAATCCAGATCTGCAGCTATAGAAAAAGAAGCAATCTCCTAAATATCTTTTTGATTTTGACAACTGGCATGAAAGTTGGACACAATTAATACATTTACACCCTCATCTCCTCGTCTGTGGTACTTATTTTTACCTATGTGGTCTTTCTGTTTCACTTACTCTATAGCATATGTTCCACCAACTTCTACTACATCATCTGTTCCCTGCAGATTTGTGCTCTTTTGTTTGCCCAGATCCTGGTGATGCCAGAACAGCAGAGGTCTTCTTAACATTGGTACTTTTTAATGTTGGTTTGAAGTATAAATAGCCAATTTACCCAACAACTTTGGAACCACTTCCTATTAAGATATATTCAATGCAAAAACAAGGCAGTGTATTTTTAGTCTCTGGTGGTCTGCAGCAAAAGTTAATTTAACTGGATTTAATGGTAGAACTGTACAGTTGATCCATTTATGACACTGTTCCATTTAAAGGCAGAGTAGGGGATCCTAGAAAAACGGTTTGAGCTACATTTTAAAAGATACCCCCCCCCCCCCCCCCAAAACCACACCTTCAGAGCGCAGGAATGTATGCGCCAATGGTTTACAAGCGAAGATAACCGATAACAGCCGAGTGGATAGTTTGTTAGCCTGCTAGTAAACAGCTGAGGAATCATGTTATATGTAGTGTTAATTTGCTCACCTCCAACTCCTGCGGTCTAAAACATCCATACTGCAAACATCAATACCTCCATGATTTGATCCACATCAGTTTTTTTTCTTTTCGGTGCATTTTAAGAGCAAACAACTGCACCGATAGCCTAACGGCGGTGGGGTGGGGGCTTTGAGTTTGATAGACATATCATCATTCAATCAATAAGCACAGGCTGTTCAAGACAATTGGATTGGGGTTTTTCAGTCCTGTCCATTCCACAGGTGACTAAATGTTTTAATTTTTGTGTCAGAGCATTTAATTAATTGTCTGCAATTGGGGTGTGAAGGAGATTTTAAGCAATATAGTGAAAAATGCACCTGGAAAACATCATCCACCCTTTAAGGAGCTAATGTAACTGGCCTGTCTAATGGCATCTTTAATGTTAAAACAGGTCCTTGGTTGATAAGCCCAACATTTAACAACAAGTAGCATTTATGTAAAATTAGATTAAAGCTACTTGTGTTTAAGTTTTGGCAAATTCATTTGACCCTTTGAGCTTCATGTCTATCTTTTAGACCTCTGCTCAAAATTGCATACCCATAATGAAATGACTTATCTCTGCAAACACTACGTGCATGTAACGGCAGACACGAGGCATGCCGTCATGGGAGCATGCACAAACTGAAGCTATAACATTGTTTGCTACGGTGATAAAGTCTTTTTCTTCATAGTTCCACTTTTTAGTGTCTTTCAGTTGATCTAGATCGTTTGCTGATGGCAGAAGACTCCATAAACTATCCCTTACAGTGTTTAAATTTACCGCGACCGTCTCCTTCCTGTATCAAAACTGTCGGGTACACAAATGCAGCGTCATTTGACGTCACATCCGCAGGACAGTGTGGGAAATTCAGCCACGCAGCGCATTATGCAGCACACAGCCTGTTCAAGGCAACGGAGAGAGATGTGGGTGGGCTCATTCTTTTGGTTTTTAACGCTTCATCACCCATTAGTATTAAAAAACTGGATGTGCTTGTTTATTCTTTTGCAATTCCTGCCTCTAGTCCCGTTAAACATTTAAAACTTGTATTCTGTGACATAAACAAAAGATAATGTCAACCTGCATGGGGATCAGCTTGCAAGTCTTAGCTGTTTAATACAGACTTTTTTCTTGAATTAATTGGGAAGTACAGGATTACGAGGCTTTTAAAACTATAAAACATAAGGATTTCTGTTTCCTGGGAAAATTGCTTAAGAGGCTCAGACTCCAAATGGCAAATGATCTTTTATTTAACCAGGGATTTACAACTTCTCCATGATAATCACTTTAGGTCAAAAATGCTTTTCCTCCTCATTTAGCCGAGAATAAAAATAAGGTTTTGATTAAGCCTTAATGGTACTTTTGTTGAGTTTATGGTTAAACTTTGAGCTGGAAACATTCTGAGTGAATCTGAAGGGCTATTGACTTTAGAGGATCCATAAAAAGAATGTTCTGATAAGAAAGAATCAACCAGTATTATAAACAGCAAATGAACTAATGCAGATTCGTCCAGAAACTTTCTGGAAATTTGATTTTGTCATAAGTTGTGTGTGTATCATAGATGATATCTTCAATATTTCAGAAGTAATCTTAAATGTCCAGGTAGTCTGGGAAAAAGCTGTTCTTTCTGGGTCCAGGAGGAGATTCTGGGGCTCAGGATGTTTGATTTACAGCAGCATTTTCTTTGTCCACCCCAAAGGGAGAATTTAAAGTTTAAAAGTCCAGAAAAGTGAAGTGTTTATTTCAAAAAGCCAGTAAACGGACAGACCCTGTAGAGTGCAAAGTGTGGAAAATATTAAATCGCTGACTAATACAAATACTGGCATTGTAATACAAGTCTGTAAAGGATATCAACCTGTTGGCTTTCTAGCAGCAGGTCTCTTGCTGTTCAGGAGCGTTCTCCTGATGTCTCAGCTGATAGATATCCCACATCAACCCAGTCTCTCGCCAACTCATATAATACCCACGTTTGTCTACAGTGCAAAATGCAGCCATTTCACAAAAGGAGCTCTGAAATTGTTGCATGGCTTCATATAATTTTCACATCTGTGGGTTTACTTTAGGTCTCATGACCGCACTTTAGTTAATAAAAGATTATGCAGTATCTCAAAATAACCTTCATGTTTTCATTTAATCAACATATCATCTATCGTGTAAGCAGTGGCATTATTTGCCACTGATTTGTTTTCAAATGCATGGTGGTGGTGGTGGTAAAGGGAATTGTTGTCTTTACACAATGGAAGTAAGTGGATTCATTTTTGACAGCAACCCCCAGTTGGTGAGGATAGCACTTGACTTATTACGTAATACCTCAGATAAAATGTTCACTATAACATCTGGTCCCATGTCTTTAGCTTCTTTTATAAAATTTTGAGCTTTCAAATATGCACTGATGTCAAGCTTCAAAGGCCTCTTTTTCATTGCAGGAGCCATGTAGTGTTGATACTGACCTGCTATTCTCCAGATGAAGATCTTTCTAATGAAGCATTTGGCTTAGTGAAAACTAATGTTTTTACTTTTCCATTTCTCTGACAATCTAACCAAAGGCCAAGTGTCAGAGCGCACTTGTAAGACCTAAAAAAAAGGGGAAAAAAAAGAAAAAAAAAGAAATGAAACTTTGTCTTTATTCCTTCATTTTTTGGGATGTATACTCCAAAATGAGTCACCAGTTATGATTTTGTTCACAATCTAGGACATTCAAACAAGCTTTAGAGAAGCCCTAAAATGCTGGATTTAGAGCCAGAACACAGTCTACTGATCAGAACCAGGGTCACATCACAGATTATTACAAGGGGTGTAAATCATTGGTTTGATATTATGACGATACAGTGGGTAGCGATTCCATGTTGGCTTATATCTCAAATTCAGTCACGATTTCGATTTGATTTCGGATCCACTTATTGATTTAAAATAAAACAATATTACAAGTAATAAACAAGGTTATCATTCTTAACATAGTTCTAAGCTCCTACTTACCTGAAAGTACATATGTAGTACCATCTCCCTGTGTCATATCTATCTACTCTACAACTATAAACTTGTATTTTGTTGTTAAAATGTTATGTCAGAGGAACTTCAAAATGAAGCCATTTTCAAAATAAAAGTGGGTTTGATATAGATTTTAAATCGATTGACGATTGATACATTGATCTATATTGATAAACTGATATAGATCAATGTTTGTTATGCACCAAATAATTAAACACACATGTAAAAATATATATATATATATATATATATATATATATATATATATATATATATATACCAAAGCTACTCCATCATAAGCTTAGGTTACCATTTCAGTAACTGTTTGGAAATGTATTGTGTGAGTATGTAACAGCCTTACCACAACCCCTTGCCTGTTACTACTAAAGAGTAGGTGCTACTGCTAAGTTACTTTTATTTTTTTATTTTATTTTTTTTGTTTGTTATACTGGTAAGATCCCCGAAGGGAAATTAGGGCTGTGCATTTTACCCACCTCTGTACTGTACCAGAGAGCAGCGGGCTGCTACTTAAAGTGCCCAGGGATCAGTTGGTGGGGGTTAAGGACCTTGCTCAGGGGTCCACAGTGGTTCACCTAGGAGTCGTGTCAGGGACTTCAGAGCCCACGACGCTATCACTAGGCTACCCACTCCCCAATTATGTATGAATACACGAATATTACTAACTATTAATACTATGCATATCCCATATGTCTGTCTCTCTGTGTTGGCCCTGCGACAGACTGGCGACCTGTCCAGGGTGTACCCTGCCTCTTGCCTGACAATAGCTGGGATAGGCTCCAGTGATCCCGCCACCCTGAAATGAATAAGCGGTATGGAAAATGAATGAATAAATGGATGTCATGAATTAATAGGTGGTATAAAATAGAAGTCTGTGGTTTTCAGATGTTTACAGTATTTATCAACTCGTCCCTCTGCAGATTTCTTTTTGGGATTTGTGTTTAATATTTGGTGTAAATCTGAAAACATCTGTATGACAGGTGGTTAAATGGTGACGTGTACCTTTGGACTAGAAATAGAACGAAGTAACAAAATCCATTACATACAAGGCTCTGCAGTCAAACACAGGTGTTTTCACTTATTGTGATTAGACCTCCTCCCAGGATTGAGTGGCAGGGTCTGCTAGGGTCTGTTTAGCAACTCCTCCTGTGGTCTGAAGTGGGTTTTATATAAAAGCAAAAAAAGAATTGTGTAATGACTATACACGTTTGTCTGCATGGAAGGGTTCTAAACACTGACTTGGACTGGAGGGATGATTACTAGGGAACATGATCTCTTTTTGTGTGGTGGTGGCACATGCTGGGCTACATGCTAAGCAACACATAATAGTGTTAAGTTACCTTGGTGGTTTGTTGTGGTGGACAAATAGATTCTGTTACTGAATTCAGGATGTACATAGGTCCAAAAATTGCTGGCTTGGGTCCGGTTTTAGTCAATACAATATGGTGTCGTGAGTGCAGATCCTGGCAGGCATGTGTGTGTGTGTTGAGCATGGGCGTGTCGGTTTTGCAGGTGGAGCTGTGAATTCCCGGCAGCAGGGTTTTCCGACACAGCTGATCTCAATCATCTCATCACTGAATCAGTATTTCAACCCCTGTCTGATCATCAGTCTTTGCTTTGGATGGCGAAGCAACATGAAACGTTGAGTCACTGTGACACGACTTCTGAGAGCAACTCAATGCATCTAAACACTGACAGGTCTTCATTTAAGAGCAACTGGCTGGTTGAGAGGGTGATAAATGGTTTGCAGAAACCACTTTTTATAATTAATAACTATTTTGTGTTTGTAAAAGTCTGTGTATTAAAAAATAGAAATCAGTTATGGACTATCAAAAGGAAGGACCTGGGGTCTCATTTATAAAACTGTGCGTAGGATCTTTACTAAAAGTGTACGTATGCCCAAAACCAAAACTTTGCATATTTCGCAAAGTGTCCAATAATGAACTCCATTTGCTGAATTACAGTGACTTACGTATTTTTCATATAGCCTAGGCCTATATGTGACTGTTACAGTGTGTTCAGACCAAGCGCGATTTGGGCGTCAAGGGCGACAGGTTTACATGCAAAGTCAATGGCTGACACGCGTCGAGGAGGCGTCGATAACCCTGTTGCGCATAACGCGCGTCGGGCGCCTGTGGGTGCGTTACGCGCATTTTGTGCATCGAGTTTTGAGATTTTGAGAGTTGCGCGCGTCAGATGCTGGAGTTGGAAAATCTGAACTTTGGCTTCTTGACGCGGGGCGTCGACCAATCAGAGCGAGTCATGGCACAGACACACATTTTATTACCGGACGGAAAACACCCAGAAGAACCAGGGGAATGTCCTCTCTCTCTGAAGACAGAGGAGGATAAACTGAGATCTTTGTCCGGTCCCGGTTTCTGAACGGTGGTTTGATGACCTGCTGTGCCGATGGGATGCAATGGGCTTATAATACTGCCCTGCATCGGGACAGCGGGTTGTTAAACTGGGCCGGATCAGACAGCTGAAAGCACCTCGTCAGCACGCAGCTCCTGGAGTAAACGGTGAAACTCATCACTCTCAGAACACCTGAAATTATCTGGTGAACCAGACACAGAGTAGAGATGCCCGATGACGACGTTCACTGCTTTATTTATCACATAAAGCCGAGCCTCTCTCTGTCCTGCATCTGCCATGGTGCAGACAGACCGGTGACAGGAAAAAAGGAAAAGGAGGGGCTCCTCCCTAGGCGCATGGAGCGCGCGCCTTGGCTGGGCATCCCTAGCCGCGTGTCAGGGGTGTCAAGATGCTGGAAATCAAGCGTCTGACTTTTTAGTGACCCAGCGTCCAACTTTTGCTGTCAGGCGCGATTTTGACGCCCAAATCACGCTTGGTCTGAACACACCGTTAAAACTCCCCCCATCACTCAGATCCAGTTACTTCTTGTAAATGATCATTAACATCACAATTAATAAGGAAAAACATTTTTTCCCCCTATGTAACCCAGCAAACACAAGACGTCATTTCAACATTGTTTTTTGGGCTAAATCTGGTCGGTCCGTCATAGCAATATTTAAGCCTGAAAATAGACGTTGAAAGTGGCGCTGAGTTTGGACCGTTTGATTTTGTACAAATTTAGCCCAAAATTTGACGTTGAAAAGTCGTCGAAAAACGCCTTTTCAACGTCTAATTGAAAGACGACTTTTCACCTTTCACTTTTCAACCAAATCAAAACATTTCAACGTTTTCAACAGATGGACATGATGTCTTTTCAACATCTTTTCAGCCAAATTTTGCTGGGTGGGAATGCCAGATGGCATGTAAATGTGAAAGTGTTCCCATTACACTTTTTTCTCGGGCTGTAACCAGTGGTTAAAGTGGGATTTGACAGGTGGGGGTGCCCTAAAATTCGGTGTCGTTGCGCAGTCTGGAAAATTGTGTCATATTTTTACAATTTTTTCAAAATGATTGCAAAGACCTGTACTGGCCTCACTGGCTGGGTGGATTAGCCGCTAACTGAATGCAGAAGCGCGCCAAAGCTCAGCAGTTTCGTTTCAGCGCCTATGTTAACAGACGGTGTCGACCATATCAGGCGCTGCGTGGTGCGCCGTGGCGCGCAGCACCAAAATCGGCGCGCACTGTGGAGCGATTGTTTTGGCTTCTGTTCTATTTTCTGCGTGAGCCACGGCTGAATTCATCAAGCCAGGTAGGAAAATAAGCAGGACCACGAGACAAATCTATGAAAATAAACCCATTTTCAAAGTATAACACCCAGATAAGCTTTAAAACCCGATCTCTTTTTCATCGATCTATATGTCAGCCATGTCTTCATCTTTATTGAAAATGCAAGTGGAAGAATTCACACACAGAAATGTCGGCTTTCTGCTTGTAAATAGTATGAAAGCAGAACAGGAAATGTACCCATTGTGGAATTATCAGCTGTAGAAGTACAGCAGAGAAGCAGGACTGCCTGTCGAGGTGGCTGAGCTGGGCTCCAGTGGGCTCTGGCCCACTTTAACCCCTGGCTGTATCAATACACAATTCGATTCATATCACGATTTTTGACCCACGATTCGATACACACAATGATTTCTGAAAATTTGACAAGTATTTTTTTATTTGAATAACATTTATAATAACATTTAACTTCATGTAACAAATAACCTGACCATGTTTGAAGACAAAGAACAACAAGCAAAATGAATGAACAAATATCCAAAGATATAACATTTCTCTCTTCAGTAAGAAAATAATGCTTTTGAAAAATAAAAATAAAAAAGCAGAACTGTGCTGTTAACCAAACATGAAGTCAAATAGGCTACCAAATAAACATTGGACAGCTTTCTACACCAAACCTGTTTGGTTGATTTAAAACTAGAATTATTCTTCAGGAACAGCATTATGCCGACATTGTCAGGTGAGATGCTGCTTTCTGCTCCCTGCTGTGGAGAACACCCTCCCTAACTGGCAAGATTTCAGGGAGATGGGTCAAAATCCAAGCTTATGCAAGCTAATGAAGAGACCGAGGGTTAACTTTATTTTTATTATTGGTTTTTCTCTTTATTTTTTCCATAAAGATAATCTCAGGAATGGATACTCCCAACTATAGAAGCTAGGTGTAGGGGAAGACCTTAAAGGGGAACTTTGTTTTTTTTTTTTCAATCTGGACCTATTTTCTTGCATGAAATATGTTCATTTACTACCCAGACAGTTTTGGTGCAACTTGAATTCCTTTGGGAGATGTATAGATCCACTTGAGATCAGCATATGCGCGATATAATGGCAGTGATGGGGCAACCGCGTCCGGCCTCTAAATAAGGCATTATCTGCCACAAACTCCTTTATTTCACCAATGGTTTGTTACAAAACATTAGTCAGACCCCCCCTGTGAGCTCAAAGCGTCTTTTTCGTGGTGATTTGTCTTTATTTACAGATGTTTACTTGTTATGGTGTCGCATAATAGTGATGTCATCAAAGCCACCACAGTAGAAAGTTTGGGCAAAACTTGAAAGTTTGGTTTCTGTCAGTGCTCCTGAAGTTGAGATTTTTTACCCAGAGTAATAGAAAAAACTCATCCTGAGAAAACAGCAACTTTTGAGGGGATTTGGGTGCATCAGACAAAGTATCATGAAATAAACTCCTAAAATGTTTATTTTGGATGTTTTTGTAACACTAGTCTGAAAGAAAACAAGGGAAAAAAACCAAAATTGACAAGGTGATGAAAAAACAGGGGTTTTGCCTGAAGTGTCTCCCCTTCAACATGCGACGTAATGTTGATAAAAAAACCCAAAAAGATGGATCCAAAGTTTATTAACAAAATGACTGAAAAAAATGAGTTTATGTTCTCCTAATGGCATTCAGTTGGTCATTGAACAGTGCAGCTTCCACAGCGAGTCCTCTGCTCCCTCTCTCCGCAGGTCGCTCCAATCTCCAGCGCTCGAAAGATGGGGGCGACCTGCATGAGGGACGGGCCATGCCTCAACAAGCCAGCGACTGTTAAAACACTGTATGCTAGGGCTGGTCAGGGCAGGACTACCGCTGGTTTACGATCACACACAGCTAAATAAAAACACCTAAAACCATGCAGCGGGGGTGGAGTCTCATCTCTGCCATTCCCACAATGCGTCCACCTCTCGGCTGTCCACATGACCAATCCAGTTGGATGTCCTCCGTGCGCCCCACGTCTGGCCTTCAGAACACGAGCAGCATCTGCTCCACCTGTCTTCTCCTTTTTCCCAGAAGACCTGCCATCGCGCACCTCAATCACACACTCCCGAACTGCATGGGCTCTATTGGCTCAACCCGACCGATGCTTTAGGGATTGAAAACTGACAAGTTTATTTTGAAGTGTAGAGAAAAAAACACGTGACATCTTGTCGCTGGTGCAGACAGATCTGCTGTCTGGAAAGCAACTGGATGCTACAATAGTCTGTAGCTTGATGGGATGGTAAAAAAATTCAAAAAGAGCATCTGAACTTGACTTGGTGGGTGTTGCGATCTTGCCTTCGCCCACCGTGAGACAGGTATCGCGGCTCTATGTGTTGCGATTTCAATTTCGATATGGGTATCGTTACAGCCCTATTTTTTTTCTAAATGTAGGTGTGTCCATTACCAGTTTTTATTGCGATATTTACATTTTGCATGTTTTTAGGTGTAATGGAAACACAGCGACAGATCAGTGAAGATTTTTATGTCAGTCCCTGCTCTGCAGAGCCTGCCCTTAGGAACTACGAAGATCTATGTGTAGTTAATAGACAGATGGTGGATACTTTGGGCATCATAGCAGTAACCTTTTGTATGGGCCCTACTTGTTGCTTCTGACATCACAGATCATTATGTTTACAGAGCCACAGATATATCGCCCACCTGTAATATCACAGGGCTGCTGTACATCAAATAAACAGCAGATGTTAGTACTCCCAAGTGAGCTATGGTATTTGAAGTTATGAAACTTGGCGAAGCAGTTGGCCAGAAAGACTCAACACATTCACAGGGCCACATCACATACCTGTTGGACACAGGTTGGATAAAGTATGAAATGAGTCTTTGTGAAAAGATAAAGTCCAGAGGATGTCTATTATGGTAACAAATTTAAATAAACAACACCATTAATATGGTTCACAACCAAAGAGGATAGGATGGGATTAAGTTGTTTCTCACTCTTTTATATAATAGGGGATTATCACGCTTACCGGAAGTTCCCGGATTTTGGGCACTTCCCCTAATAATCCCCTATTAAAGAATTCAAGGAATCTTAAAAATTTTTAGCTTGTAAGCCTAATCAGAACACCCAAGATCTCCAATTGCAAAGGTACCCTGCATCAACTATCATTAATAATCAGTTCATATAGTCACATTCTCTTTCATTTTTATGGCACAGTGACATTTCTTATGCATATTCCTAAAGCTGCCAATGCCCTGCAGTATCCTAAAGGCATCTAACAGCAACTGGAAATCAACACACTGGCCATTTTTAACCTACATATGGGTTGATTCAACAAAGAAACACGACAGGACGTTACATGAGGAAGTAAAGAAAAGAATGTATGTGACATCACAAGAGCCAACATCAGACTGACTTTTACTGGCTGGAGAGAGCTCAGAGAAGAGACAGAATTCAAAAGGGGTACAGAATTAATCCCTTTTCTGATGGAGTATTACTTAGGGACAAGGGCGTAGAATTGGGTAGGGACGGTAGGGACGTGTCCCCACCAATATTCCGCCGTTACTGTGTCGTCACTATCAATACAACCCGCTGTCCATAGTGTTTAGTCAATGATTGTGGCATACAATGGGTTAAATGTCTCCGCTAGAAGTCCCACCTCTACCCTACATATCGCTCTCTGATTGGCTGCTGGGTTCTCGCTAACTTACATGTGATTGGCTGTTGCCACTGTCACTCCACGTGCTTTAAAAGCCGAAGTGCTTAAAACAGCTTAGCGTCCCTGACTGTTAACGTCTCGCTACCTTTGCGCACTTCATGCAGCTGCCATTTGAGAAGGATGAGAGGCATGTGTAAGCTGACAACACGTTTGGCATTTGTTCTGCCTGGGTCACGTCAGCTAGACGATTTTACAGGTGTCATTTACATTTATGTCTGCGTGTGTGTGTGTGTGTGCAGTATAGGATTTGAAGGATGTCGAAAAGAAAACGGGATATAAGAGACTTCTTTAGGATTCAAAGTGTAAGTTACCTTAAGGAAGAGGTTCAACAATACAGATATAGAATTAAAAGAGAATATGCCAAAGAGACACACTTTTTTAAAGTGATTTTTATTCTTATTTTCTTGTGTTTGTGTAGAAAAGAGCAACTTTTTAAAAACACAAAAATAAAAATTGTGTTAGAAATGCAATGAAACCTGATATTCTAGATGATCGTGTCATTTTATGTATCCATATTTTGGGGGAATAAATTAAACGTACAGTAATAACAGTGTGAAAGTAAAAACTTTTTTTTGCTCAGGCAATAACTTTACCATCAAACTCTATTATTGTTCTATCCCTAATCTTTTTTTTATGCATCAACATATTTTTGTAAGGTGACAGACAGCAGAGAGGCTGGAGGAGATGGAGGAGAGACCAGAGGAGGTAGAGGAAGTGAGGCAGGACCAGATGAAGGGAGAGAGGCTGGAGGAGATTAAGGAGAAGCTGAAGGAAGAGAAGCTGAAAAAGAGGCTAAAGACTCACAGGTGAGGTTAAATAATGCAGGATGTGTTAGCCATGAGAGTCAGCACAATGACAGATCAAATCAAATGTATTTATAAAGCTCTTTTCATGCAAAGCAGCTAGGAATGGGCATTAGCGATCATCTTTTTGATCGATCGTCGGGAGAGTAATGATGGGAACTCTTCGAAAATGCCTCCTTTTCGTTCATTTGTTACTTTAAAGGAGTGATGACATAGCAGTTAAAAACTAGTTTATGTTGTTGGCATTACTGCATATGTAAATACTCCAAAGAAAAAAACGGCATTTTTTACAGCGGAGTATTGTTTTGAAACGCCAGACCTCACTTCCTCAGTAATACAGTTGGGTCCGGTGATGATATGGAGCTTTACTCGGAGACCACGTTGACTTCATTTTGATTGGCTACACCTTATTTGGCTATGACCTTATTTGGAGAATCTAGGTCAAGCTGCGGTCGGAGTTTGCTAAAGGCTAACTGCTAGCAACATGGGCACTTCAGACAGTGTAAGCTACGTTTATCTGACAAGACAGCATTTAGAAAATAAATAAACTTACAGGTAATGACAAGGTTGTGGCCGCTTCCCTCAGTGTTGCTGCAGAAGTTTTCTTTTAAATCCATTTGTTTGAAAATCCAGACCTGACTGCACAGAAGTTACTACTTGCTCCATACACGAAGCTGAATCAGACAGGGAGGGGAGGGGGGGGAGCGGACGGTGCATAAACCGTTAGGAGAGAGAGAGGGGGGGCGCTGTTTACTTGATAGTGTGCTCTTATTGGAGCAATTAAATTACTTCGAATGATAGAACTACGTAGAATGATAGCCTGCTGTCTGATTCAACTGTTTCTGAGCAGAGAGACAAAGCTGACAGACCATAAACAGGAACTTTGATTCTCACTCTGGACATTCACATGGCCTCATCAGTGCAAATTACAGTAGGTAATTTGCTAAATTATTTACATCACAATCATCGACATGGCCTATTCACATGGGATTTACATCACAGACAATCTCTGTAATAATTACAAATTACGTGTGGTTCCTACATAATACTAATCCCATCAGAATAGGGCTTTAGATTCAGTTTGGGGGGGACCAAAGTCAGACTTTTGCTTTTGAAATGAAAAGCAAGTCCAGTCAAGAGCCTGTTCAGGCCTTTAGGTCACTTCTATTAGTCCAATCTCAATCCAACTTCATCATTAATTGGTCCATTTCGAGAAGTCCAGGTTTAGTGCCTTGACAGGGTTAATCTGTATCTGGTCACAGTATTCCTCAGTGGCGCAGTCCAAGAAAGTTTCTGCTGTGTACTCCAGTGCCTAAATTAGACATAAAATGGCCCTACTTGCACTTTTGCAAGTTTCCAAAAACGGAAGAGCTAATGGGAAATGGATTAAGGCATTATGACGAGATAAAAGAAGACATTTAATATTCCTTCTTTTTTAACTTGTCCTCTTCTGCATCGAGCATGCAAAATGATGTTCTGGCTTCTTTGTTGTGTTGAACAGATTTGCTTTGCCAAGGGGATCTTTATGAATATGAGGCCCCTCTTGATATTCTGAATTTAATCATTTTATTTCTTTTTATTTAATTGAATGTTTATTTATAATTGCATTTTACATCATATTGCTGGGCATGAAAAGAAGGAAACAAAGCTTAAAAAAAGAAACGATAAGGAGTGGAACAGAAAGAAAAGAGTGAAGAGAAGAAAGAAATAAAAACATGGATACACTTACACAGTCAACTGCTGCATCTGCACAGAAACTCAGAAAAAAAACATTCCTTGGTCTTTGCTGGAAGGCAAAACTAAATCCCACCTCCTTAACCACTACGCTACCACCCCCCAATTCCTAGTTTTCCAGTGCTTCTCCCATCTGTTTGGCTTGTGTGTGGATCTGGTACTTCGAGAGCTGTCACTTGCTGCTAGATGGAAGGTTTTCTCATGACAGTCTGGAAACCATTCCAGCTGAAGCAAGTGGGAGCGACACTTCTCTTTAGCTGCACACCACCACTGTTTTAGTCTCCGGCTTCCTCCCACCGTCCAAAGACATGCATGTCAGGCTAATTGATCACTCTAAATTGTCCCTAGGTATGAATGTGAGCATGAATAGTTGTCTGCCTCTCTGTGTTGGCCCTGCGACAGCCTGGCAACCTATCCAGGGTGTACCCTGCCTCTCGCTGGGATAGGCTCCAGCAACCCCCACAACCCTGAACTGGATAGGCAGTACAGAAAATGACTGACTGACTGATGGCCATTTTCCGTTAGCTCTGCAATTCTTGGAAACTTGCAAAAGTTCAAGTATGTAGGGCCAGTTTGTTACTAATTTAAGCACTGGGGTACACAGCTGAAACTCTTGTTCTTGGACTGCACCACTGAGGAATACTGTGACGGAAAATAGATTTACCCTGTCAAGGCACTAAACCCGGAAATTGTGTAATTGGCCCATTATTGTTGTGCCAGCCCCCTAGTGCCATAGATTGATAAAGACAGTTTGCCTTAGCATGAGTTTTTGTGTACAGCCATTTCTGCCATTAAGGGAAGCACACTTCAAATCAATCGTCCGATAACAAAAACAAACAAACAAAAAAAATAAAAAGAACAGATATGTACTGTATGAGGAAGAGATTGTGTACAGTTTCTGCAAGAGACTTATGGGAAATGAAATAAATAAAATGTTAGTGTGCCAGTCAACAGAGAAAGGAAGGGATCTAAATAAATACCAACATGGTATTTGAATATGAATATGTCTCCACTGCTGTGACCTTGGTGGCGCCATTTCTTTGTAATAAAACAAACATGGCCCCAATTTTTTTTTTTGCAATTCCCATGTCCTAGCTGTATGAAAGTTGATGGTTACAATCACATCCAAAATATTCTCTTAAAACCAAGTGTCTATGAAAGTCATTGCTCTGCAGTCTAAAGTTGTTGTTCTGTTGCTTCCTCACTTGGGCTGGAAGCTCAATCTGTTTATTAAACTATCAATCATTTTTCATAATAATAGAAGAGAGACTCATGTGTAACCATCCTCATTCGTCCCCGTTGTCAGGACTCACCTGGGCTGCCTTGTTGCTTTGTTTTTACTCTGTATGCTGTCCTTTTGATTTCAGGGTTAAATCATTGTTTTGGTTCTAATTGCTAGTTTCTAAGTAATAAAATACCAGATGTTGAGACAAACTGACCACTCATATTTATACATTACAGCTCCAGTAAATGCATATCTTTCAGCCAATGATGTCATTTGTTATTTCAGTAGAGCTTTGACCTTCAAATTAAAACTGATTTAGGCTGATTCAGAACACTTTGACAGTAAGTGCTCCCAGTAAGCACAAGAACAATTTATATATCCATAAAAGCCGAGATGGCTACATCAGTGTTTAAGTAATCTTAACAGCCATTCCAAGGACTCTGTGGTGGTATACATTCTTCTGTAATACCATTACTATTATATTACTTTCGTGACTGCAGGTTTCTGACATTATTTATGCAGCACGAACAGAGTGTGAGTACTTCATGGAGCCAGTCAGGCATTTTTTACAACTTAGGGGAAATTTGTGCTGTTAAAACTAAATTAGTGAGTTGGGACTATTTTAGGAGTGACTGTAGCTGAGGAGTAAAGAGTGGTCATCTGCCATTTGGAAGATTGGTGGTTCGATCATGGCTTCCCTAGACTACATGTTGATATGTCCTTGCGCAAAACACAGAACCCTACGTTGCCTCCAATGTGCTTATCTGTGTGATAGGTAGCACTCTGTAAATGTAAACGTGCTGTATGATTGTGTTTGTGAATGAGTGAGTGTGACTTGTCATGTTTAGGTTTAGGTTTATTTGTTCTGTACACACATCACACTGGATATAGTACAAGGAGGGGAACAAAGCCCATTTGGGCTTATACAGAGTTCCACTCACAAGCCAAACACAGTAATTGGCATGCACACAGACAGACTGAGCAACAACATGAGAACATCAACATAGTATTTTGAAGGAGCATCATAGCTTATGAAGGTAAACAGAAAGTAAAAGAGAAACAGTAAAACAAGGCAAAAAAGAAATGTAATAGTGTTTAAATGGTTAAAGGAGACAAGAAAAGCTTTATAGAAGTACAATCCACCTATCATCTTTTTACTCTAAGGAATACTGGAAAAATGTATTCATTTTTACCATGGCTTATTCCATTTCAGGATGACAGGGAAGCTGGAGCCTATCCCAGTGGACTAGGGTTAGGAAGCAGAATGCTGAGGTCCTAGACCAGACCTGGGCATGTTGAGGAACACTGTGGCGCCAACGTGGGACATGGAAGCTGAATCATGATGCACAGGAAACTTGGGTCAGGGTACTTGAGGCTGAATGTGGGTGGGTTTCCTAGAACCTTACCTTTTTCTGGAGCCTCTCTTCTGTCGCATCTGTGGAGGAGCTCCCCAGTTCACTCCCTCAAAGGCTGTACTGTACGAGAGGTGTCAAACTGGACCTTCTTGATGACTGCCACATCAGAGCACACAGGAACACAAGAGCCAGGCCATCCGATAGGAGGCATCTGATTCCCTAAAAAAGTTACTGCTCTGGACACATCACTGGCTCTGGCTCTGCATCAGCCAAAGGAGCATTCCCACCAATTCACCAGATGTAATATACTCCGGATCCTTCAGTTTATGGCACTTGGAGGGCCTCCCTCTTGAGAACCTTGTGTATGGGCTCTGTTACGTGCTGAGTCAGTCCAAAGTTGTCCAGAGTGATACTGATATCTTCAGTCCGTATGACCTTAGGATTGGCAACAAGGATGTTAAAATCACCAACAATAATTAAAGTTGAAATCAATACAGATCATAACCATCGATTCAGTAAGATTGTCATTAAAGTCTACACAGTAGAAGATTTGAACAATGACACCTGAGCTGTCTCATTCTGAAGTCAACGCACTTCTATGGTAAGTGCGCAGACTACAATGGCTATGGAGTGTGCTACGTATTCTGCACACTCTGAAGCAGCCTTTTGAAAAGGTAGACTGCTGAAATGGGACAGCCTCGCCGACGAGAATTTCCCATGGTCCTCCAGTCCCATTACCCAGCAGCTGCAGACTCCACAGCTATTTTGTGACGACATTATGTCCGCTTATTCCTTCAGATATATTGTAAAAACTAAACAGAGCCAGGCATTTCATTCCTCCTCATTTATCTGTCATTACTTGAACATTAACATCCCATTAACTGGTCGTTAATACCTGAATAATGTAAAAAAAAAAAAAAGCATTTTCTAAGGCAAAAATTCCCATTTGAAGCTTGGCCACATGTTTTTTAAATTTTCCCCAGAGACTACGTATTTGTTGGTTCTAACCAGAAAACACTAAACACTTAACACAAATATATATGAATATTACATTCAGAACTCTGCAGCTTATTCCCTCCCATCTTGTGCGCAATGAATTCTGGGACAGGCGAGGCCACAAAGGATAGACCGCCAGTAGCCTTTATTCCAGGGCAAACAGAGTGTGAGTTTGGAGGGTGGATTTGGAGGCTACTTCAGAGGCTTTGAAATGGGACAGCTCTTGACACGCCGCTGTGACGTATGCAGCCGACAAATCTGCACTTTGAAGGGCATTGACTTCAGAATGAGTCACAGTCCTGGTCTGATGAGTCTCTAATTCACCCTGTAACATTCAGATGGTAGCGTCATAACAAGATGCAAACAACATTAAAGCGACCTTCTTACTGTAAGAAGGTCACTAGTTCTGTTCCTGGCTGGGAAGGGGGTTCGAACAATTCCAAGAGCGGCCTTCCTGTGTGGAGTTTGTATGTTCTCCCTGTGTATGCGTGGGTTCTCTCCGGGTACTCCGGCTTTCTCCCACCATCCAAAGACATGCCAGTTAGGTTAATTGGTTACTTTAAATTGCCCCTAGGTATGAATGTGAGTGTGAATGGTTGTCTGTCTCTTTGTGTTGGCCCTGTGACAGACTGACTGACAACATAAAAGCATGGACCAATCTTGCCTTGTACCAATGGTTCCGGTGGTGGTGTAATGGTATGAAGGATATTTTTTTGGCATACTTTGTTACCCTTAGTACAAAGTGAGCATGATTTCAACACCACAGCCTACCTAAGTATTATTGCTGACCAGGTCCACCCCTTTATGACCAATGTACCATCTTCTGATGGCTACTTCCATCTGGATAACGCACCATGTCAATGAGCTCAAATCATCTCCAACTGGTTTCTTGAATGTGACAATGAGTTCACTGTACTCCAGTGGCCTCCACGGTTTACCAGATCTCAATCTAATGGGCCATATCCATGACTCCTCTACTTCCTGAACTTCAGACAGCACCTTTGCTTCCTGTCTTTCATCACTGGACAAACTGATTAGTCAAGGTGTGTCTGGCCAGTTACTGAGGTCAAGCACACCTGGACTAATCAGTTTGTCCAAAAATGAAAGACAGGAAGCAAAGGTGCTGTCTGAAGTTCAGGAAGTAGAGTAGTCATGCATATAGCCCATTGAGCATGTTTGATATGTGGTGGACTGGGAGATTCTCATCATGGATGTGCCACCTGACAAATCTGCAGCAGCTGTGTGATGCTATCGGTTATGGAGGGAAAAGGGGGCCCATACTGGTATGAGCAAGGTGTACTGACTAACGTGGCCAGAGCACTTGGTAAGTATATGTTGTTTTTACATCCTACCCTCTGTTGAATTATTTTTCCCTCTGGTGGAGAAAAAATCTATCCTCCCCACCCAAAGTATTTTAACCGTTACGTTTTAATTAATAACAACCAAAATACCCAGGGTCCATGTTCATTCTGACAAACAGCCCAAACTTCAGAGGAGAAAAAACAGGAAAACCAACACAAACCTGGCTGGGTGGTCGACAAACCAAAAAGGAAAAGAACAGCACCAATAGCTAAAAACTTAAACAAACAAACTGGTCATTTACGAAACTGGTCTTATTTTTTCTCATTTACGAAAAAGCTACCAAAAACTGCTAGCTGCTGCTTGTTTACAGCGTCTAGAGCTGCTTTTGCCTCCAGGCTAAACCCAGCCCACCAAAAAACGTCACCATGTTTGTAAACTTTGAAATGGTCTATAGTTCTTCATCTTCTTAATAGTCTGTCTTCACTCACCATCACTCTGTTATCTTCTGCCTGCCAGTGCCAGTCCCACCAGCTGTGGGTCAAGTGAGTTTATACAGGACTGTCTCAGAAAATTAAAATATTGTGATAAAGTTCTTTATTTTCTGTAATGCAATTAAAAATACATGAAATTGTTTTAATATTGTTGATTATGGCATACAGCTTAAGAAAACTCAAATATCCTATCTCAAAATATTAGAATATCATGAATTCAAATTTTCTGAGACAGTCCTGTAGTTAACCAAGTTGTTACTCAATGAGACACTTCCTTTTACATTTATTCACTCCTTCTCGAAGGGTTTGAAATTTTTTAGGTTAATGTGTGTGAGGGGGGGCTGTTGGATCACTTGTGTGTTTTTTTTGAGAAAACTATCTAAATAAAAAAAAATTATTAAAGGAGGGAAAAAAAAAAAGGAGTATAAAAAAAAAAATAAGAGAGATATTTAACCTGGTCTTTTCTCTCAAACATGTGCTGTCAGGGGGGGTGGTGAAAGAAATGGGAATGAAAATTAAATGAAAATATGCGGAGTGTAAGGGATTCTATTGCTTATATTAAGGTGGAGGATATCTCTGGAAGGAAAAAATCAGGAAGGAGAAAGAAGTTAAATGAAAGAGAAAAGAAAAGAAAAGGGGAGGGGGAGAGAAGAGGAAAGAAAGAAAAAAAAAAAAAAAAGTAAAAATAATATTTATAAAAATAAAAATTAAATTTAAAATTTAAAGAATAAGGAATGAACGAAATTATTAATAATTTTACAAAAAAAATCGGAAATAAGGTATAGGGCTCGGTTTGTAAAGGAAAAAGGGTAAGAAAACAAACTGTCTTATGAGAATATAAATTAAATTTTATTAAACCAAAAAATGCAATGATTAATTTAAAAAATTTAAAAAAAAAAATCAAAAAAAAAGAAGAGGATCAGGAAGAACAAGAATAGGGTGATGTATTGTATCGACTAAATCAAAAATAAAGAACATGATAAATATTTATACAATAATAAAGAAAGAGGAGAAATATCATATCTTGTATTATCTCCTTTTCGCTGTTTGGTGATTGGGTATATAGATAATGGAAAAAAAGATTTGAAGTCAGAAAGGTCGAGGTGGATAAGATTTTGAAAGTGTGTTCTAATTTAAAGTAGCGTGACTAAACTAAAAAAAGTAAAAACAGAAATAATAAAAAAATAAAAAAAAGAGAAAAAAGAGAAGAAAGAGGAGTAAAGAGAAATATTCAAATTTACAATTTAAAAAAATAAGATAAATAAAAGAGATATATAATAAATAAAGAATAAGGAAATGAAAAGAAAAAATCGGAATGAGGTCATGAAGAAAGAAGATAAAAGGAAAGAGCAAAGAATGAAATTACTAAATATAAAGATAAGAAATATATAAATGGAAAAAGTGAAGGGGGGGAAGTGTCGGGATTTGTGGCTGGATGTGAGAGATGGAATAGAAAAATATAAATACAATGAATCAGAAGAGGGGGGGGATGGGGGGGTGAACAAACTAGGTTTAAAGGAATTAAAATGGGAAGGAAGAGGATGAGAGGAAGTAGGTAATATAGGAGTAAATTATAAAGAAAGAAAGAAAAGTTGGCTGTGGGTTTGGGGAGGATTCTGTTGGGGTCAATATTAACAAAAATCGGTGTATTATTCAAGAAGGTCAAAAAATAAAAGAAAAGAAAATTAGATAGCATAGCTAAAGATATAAAACAAAATAATAAGTACGGTGGGGGGAGGAGGCTGGGGTCCTGAAAAGGAAGTGATAAGGGTATTGAAGAGAATAAATTCAATATGTTTCAAATAATAAAAGAAAAAAAAAAGAATGGAGAGAAAGATAAAGGGAAAAAGAAGAAAAGAAAAAGAAGTTCACAAAAATTAAATCCAATCAAATAAAAAGAAAATAAGGAAAGAAGGAGGGAGGAAGAAAGGAAAAAAAAATAAAAATTTAAAAACAAATTAAGGGAATATTAAATAGACTAATATCAATAAAAAGATTAAAAGGAAAAAAGATTGGGAATAGGAAAATTAGAAAAAGCTATTCTATGAAATCATCTTAAGGGGGTTGAATAGTGGAACAGTGTAAAGATTAGTCAAACAAAAGATCATAAAAAGAACTAGGCTAAATGAGAACTCATAGAGCAAAAAACACAGAAAGACAAAAAAGGGGAACCAAATAGTTACATTTTAGGGTGTTTAAACAAAAAACGGGTCTAAAAAAGATTGGGTTGGAAGTTATGGTGGTGAATAAAGAAGGAAAAAATGAGGAGGGAAAAAAAAGACTAAGTGCTACCTAAAAAGGAATAAACATCAAATATGGTTAAGCATGATATGAAGTTCTAATTTAACATGAAGCAGGGAGAAGACGTATATAAGGTAGATGCGGCTAGAAGCAACTATAAGATGAAGAAAAATCCAAAAGATTGAAATATTAGAAAAAATAAATAATTAAAAAATCCGGGAGATCCAACTAGTTTTATTTATTTTTTAAAAAAATTATTCAAAAGATAAAATCGTATATTTTAATATTCTTTTAAATTAATTATATCTAATTAATTCTTATTTTTATAAAATAAAGCATATATATAGGATGCCCCCCTTCTGGTCTCAACGTGAACTATCTGAAGGGGGATCCTTGGTATTGTATGCATTGTGTCTTTGACTTAAAGAGCTGATGACACGTTTTTGATATTTTTTGCCATGTTTTATCAACCAAATTGTTCTTCATGATGATCTATGTAACAGTAACAAGCACAGCTGCATAGATGAGTTATTATAAAACATCGCTGCTTTTCAGCACATCTGACCAGACTGTGGCGCTGTGAGCTGAAACCGGATATGACGTCTGCAAGAGCCTCTTCTTTGCTGCTTATTTGACATTGAAGCGGCTTCATTGTGGTTTTTAAGTTCCTTTTCCAGTTTTACAGACAAACAGTAACGACTCAGCCTTCAAATTGTATTGACAGTTAATGGTTAAAAGCTCGTAAGTGCAGCATTAGTTTATTTAGGTTTCCTACAGATTTAGAATTTTATTTTGAAGAGGATAAAGAAGCAGGTTGGAGTCGGACTCACTGGGAAACAGTAGCCAGCAGCAGGACCTCTCTGCTCGTCTCTCCTGTCTACCGCGTCTGTTCACTGGAGCTGCAGGAACCAATGTGTTGAGACTTCTAACAAAATGAAACTGCGAAATGTCCCTCCATCCTCATCCTTATAAACGGGAACTATTTAAAACTTGACTGGAACCATGTAAGGTGTTATCTTCTCATTTTTATAACGCTAATTATTATTGCAGCTAGCCGTTAGCCGCGGCTCTATCAAACCGGCACAGCTATTTAGGCTTTCCACCGATCAGATCGGTTTGATCGGATCGGCCGATATTTCACATTTTTTTCAAATTTTCTGATCGGTCCTTAACTTTTCATTCACCGATCCTATCAATGACGTCATTGTCATTTTGAATCTGCTCCGGTAAAAGTCTCATTTCCACCAATAAAGCAGAATAGACACGTACTCACTAGTATGTGTTCTATGTCTTCGTGGCGTTTTTGTCGTGGGCTCTGTAACTATGTGCTGGACAATAAAGTTTTTACAAGCCTGAATACCCACACTTAAAGGATGGCGATGCCGGTTGCTAGCATGTTTGCTATAGGAGGACTACAGCGCTCTTAGACTAAAAGGACACAGCGCATTTCCTGCATTTCCGCAAACAACAGTTTACCTTAAACTGTTGCAGCACAAGTGTTTGTCTCCGTGTCTCCATCAAAGACTGTAAATAACAGGTTTTCAGACCGCAGAGACCTCCAGTGTCGAGCGCTTCGGCTGCCGCGTGCTCCTCGCGTGCTCCTCGCGTGCTGCAGCAGGTATGTACACAAACTCTCCTGACGCTGACGCATGCGTCCACAGCAGGTAGATTTCAGCCCTACTGTGGCGATACCGGACTACATGAGCTGCAGCGGGTTGTTCATTCTCACGTCGAGGTTCTTCTGAGGGAAACAGTCCCTCCATTAGTTTGACCACTGATATGACGTCATCAGATGTGAGTCCCAACTTCTGAAGCAGCATTACTGCCTTCATTTGCTCTGTGACTGTAAATAATTTCAGTTATGACAGTTTAAAGGTTGAATATGGAATACGGACAGAACAGCGACATCACGTGTGTCTAGGTTGTAGTTGCAACGGCAGAAAAACAACTCCAGCCGCTGGGATGCCAGGCTCACTGCCGATACGCAAGTGACCAACAGTCTGCATCATGTCCAACAAGTAACACAGACGAGTTTATAACTGATAGCTAACGTTAGCCATGTTAGCAAACAAGCTAGCTTACCGATCCAGCAGGAAAGTCGCTATTTCCGTGTTTTACTCCGTGGAAAACGTTTATGTGGGTCCATTTAGTGAAGTCTTCACCTAAATTTACTCCAGGTTTTGCTCTTCTCTGGTCACTCCTCCTCAGAAACAGATAACAATATCTCCAGGGCTCTGAAGCAGCTGCTTCACTCGTCGTCTCTACAGTTTTCCCCTGTACAAGCCTGACTATGACCGAAATATTGTTTCCACACAGAGATCGCATTTGGCAACCTGCAATGGCGGCGTGTATTGGCTTATAGATGTAAGTAAAATGCCATTATCGAACCCGTAAAAATTTATTCTATAATTATTTTTAGGCTAAATATAATTTTTCTGGGAAATGTTGTACTTTCATTCTGTACACCCCCAAACGACCTGTGGAGGTATTATTTTTGAAAAAATATAGCTTTTAATAAAAATGTTCCATATTCAACCTTTAAGTTGGGCTGTTATTTGTGCCACTGGCTCAAATTATTTTGGTTTGTCCTGATTAAACCTGAATGCCCGTCAGGGGTTATAGATGTTTAACCTTTTCATCTCAATCAGTTCAGGACAAAAAATGGAAACAAAAATCCTTTTTATGATACTCAGTAAACTGTATAAATACAGATAAACGAGCTATTTAAATAGATATATTTGCTTCCTCACATGATCGGATCGGTGATCTGTTTTTTAAAACTCTGATCGGTGATCGGCCCCAAAAATCCTGATCGTGTAAAGCTGTAGGCTTTACACGATCAGCTATTTATCAGTTGTGGGTCCTCTTGTGTTGTTCCGGGTCACTCGTTACAGTTCTGAGTTCCCTCAGTGTGGTCTTGCAGGCTTTTGGCTGAACCAGTGGACCTGAGGCTGGAGACAGACTGTAGGCAGCTGGCTACAGTTCTACTACGGTTTTAGCTTGTAAAATGCGATTCCCCCAAATTCCTCAGCCTTATCACAATTTTTTGAACTGGTTGGTGATCCCACCACACAATCCAGTTCCAATCTAGCTGTTCTGGAGCATCTTTCATGTTTTGCACGGCTTAGATTATGTACAGTAACTCAATGGGCGGACCGTCGCTTACGACACAACATGGCGGCTCGTTTCGCAACTGAAAAGCTATTAGCATTTAGCCGAGCCTCCTAAACATTGGATATTTATGTAAATACACGTCTGATTAACTCCTAACTGCACAGAACAACTTATTTTGTCTTGGTGTGTTGTTGTATGGCAAAGGTACTTTAAGTTAAGGTTGTGTCATCAGCACTTTAAAGTACCGTTACTGACATTACATGCTACCACATGGCCTTACTGGTTAGATGAACCAAACCTTTACAACCTCAAAATAAAATATAATGATAAAACCTCATAACTTTACAGAGGTGAATTGTACACTGTAGACTGCTGTCTGTTTCATAGCAAGATATGACAGTGCAGGGTTTGCACAGAACCTCAAGCCATCATGTGATTGCTCTTTCAGTGAAGTCAATGTGTATCTGCATTTCTTTTTCCATGTTGGGTATTACAACCAATTGCTTACTGTTTTGTCCAAACTGCTTAGAAACACAAAGTGATAAGTAAACAGGCACAATATCTGTCGTGAAAGGACTTTTGTTCAGTTTGTTGATATTGATGATAACAGGGATGTTTATTTTTCAAGGGCCACTTTTGTGCTAACCCAACCAAACAAAGAGGAGATTCCTAGCAATGTCATGAATACCACCGGTGCTGACATTTTTATGTAAAGTTTAGTGTTTTATTTGTCGATGTCAAACAATGTCAATGTCAGCTTTATTTCTATAGCACATTTTTAAAGGCTAATGGCCAACCAAGGTGCTTTAGAAAATAAAATTCAGACAGAAGAAATAATTCAGTATTTATGGTGTGACAGGAAATAAGATAAAACATTATGTTCCCTTTAAATTTAAGAGATACTGTAGCTTTAAGTTAGGGCAAGGTTGGCTTGACATGAAGAACCTTTACAGGCCAAATCCCACTGAAGATCTGACTCCCTGCAATGCGTCACAGTAAGAGAATGTAAAAGGTTTGTAATTTGCCACATCAAACGACTGCCATCCTGAGAGCTTGAACCATCTCCTCAGTTCTGGACAATGTTCAGAGACAGCTCATTATTTTCTCCTCTGTTGCTGGTCTCCCACCAGATCTGCATCCCAACTGGCACTTGTCCTCGTGTTTTTGCTATTTTACATTCCTCATTTACCACGTACAACTGTCGGTAAGTAAAGCTCATTTGTTATCTGATAATAGGCACATGAAATAAGAAATAAATCTCTCTGGAAACTTAAGCAATCCTTGGAGCAAACTCAGACTCTTGGGTATAATTATGATAAGGGTGAAAATTTAGGAAGCTGTGATTGAAACGTGACAAACTGTGAACTACATGTTTTTCAAGATTTATTGTCTGTTATTTGACAAACTATGATTTGCATTTCACATAAAAAGGCAATAAGAAAAGTGGGTCAGTGCATTCCAAAATGAAATGCCCTTCCTGCAGTTAACATGTGGTTATATTAAGGCTAACTACCTGGTATTTATCACGAAAATATAAAACAAAGAGCCTTATGTTTGCAACATCCCTCCAAAACAGATTTTGCTTGGGGGCAACAGTCCAGTTTGAGGTAATCGTTGTCACATGTTGGCTCAGATATCAATAACTATATTGTGTTTTTAGTTATTAGCCTTTAATGGGCTGTGTCACTGTCTTTCACTTTCAACCTCATCTCCTGTTAATCAGATTCATATGGAACAATTTTTCTTTAGTTCTTTCTCCAAGTGTTACTGATTACGCATTTGTTCGTTTAAAAGGCTGCTACACTTAGTACTCTGCAGGCATTGTGCCCCTATGTCTTGATTTGATCCTGCTTTGGGACAGAAAATCATATTAAATAATTAAAGAAATTAAAGAAAGAATATTACAGAAAAGGATAAATTCACAATACATACTCAGATAAGAAGAAACTTTAAAAAGTAATCAATAAAAATTGACTAAATTATAATTTAGTGAAATAAAGTACTTCTTTTGAATGGTGGTTGGAAATAGTAATAATAATAATAAACAAACAAAACTGCCCCAGAAAAATTAGAGCCCTTCACTCATGAATACTGGGCCGAAATACCTTGCAACAGGTGCAGAAATCTTATTTAACATTACAGAAAACACTTGATTACAGAGATTGCCTGGAAGTGTTGCTCAACAAAATTTTAGTTTTAGTCATCACGCCTGTTTACGTGTTTTATTTTCTGTTAAATATTTCTTTTCTACCACAATTCAAAGGCAATTTTGTGATTTTCATAAAATGTTTTATTTATTATTACTTTTGTCAATTTTAACTTACTTCAAAACTGACACAGACAACTGTCTGCTGCATTATGAGAAAAAGGAAGTGTTTCGGAACGCCAGCAACTCAGCCACAAAGTGGTAGGCCACATAAACTGACGAGTGGGGTCAGCGGATGGTGGAGCGCATAGTGCGAAGAGGTCACCAACTTTCTGCAGTCAATCACAGATCTCCAAGCTTCATGTGGCCTTCGGATCAGCTCAAGAACAGTGCGCAGAGAGTATCCGGCACCTCATCTGCTCTGTTGGGCCAACTCATAAAGACACAAATAGCTTCATGGTGAAAGATTTTTCCACAATTATGTCCGTGAATTTAAAAATCCCAGATGAAACAGTATCAGCTGCATATAGATGTGACAGTGTGGGGTCCTGTGACTATGCCTCCGATTGATTGTGCGCCCTGGCCACCCTGGAGTCTGGGGATCAAATCCCGCCGGGGCCCTCCGTGTCGTACCTTTCCACATAGAGATGCTCACATTTGTGATATTTAAAGATGTTTGTTACTTTAAGGGAATATTTAAGTATTTTCTCTCTTGTTTTATCTGTCACTTTCTCCTGAATTCCTTGTTGGCTTAGAAGAGTAGGATGATGAAGTGCTAAAGCATAAACAGAATATTTTATTCGTTGCACATCATTTCTCATTTTAAAGTGCCATAATGAACCCCACTTCAGAAGGAGCAGATATGATGTACAGTGTGTTGGATTGCCCAGAAGTTTCAAGTTTCTCTTGATTTATATTGGCTTCCAAGAGACTGACAGTTTCTTGGAGAGGAAGGGAAAACAGGGAAATTTAAAACAGAGTATGAGAAACATTAAACAAAAATGTACTGGGCTGTGCTTTAATGATAAACAACAAAAAAGTGGACAAATCTTGTCCACTTATGTGGTTTGGGTAGTAAAGACAGATAATTTGTTCCTGTTAAGCTCCTGGATATAATAAAATGACTAAACTTTAGTGGAAGGATTTCTATGAAAAGGATGCTGTATATGGAAACACTTTTGTATATCAGCCCTTTATTTACACATTTAGAAAAGACAGATAACAAAACCTTAAGCAAAAATTTAAACTGCTAAAATAATCCCAACACCACCTCAGTAGGATAAATGGTAACTCAGTGGAGTGATGTTTGAGGTTGCGTTTTATTTGAACAGCAAAGAGGCTTACTGTGACTCAAGGCCATTCTTACTCATATTCAGCCTTTTTTTTCAGACCTATGATGCTACCAATGGATGCTAAATGAATCCTAAAACTACTGTACTTTTCAGATTGGATAAACAGAGGAAACAGTGTATTTTAAAATTTAGCCTGTTCTCACTTCAAACTCTGATACTGTACCTAGTCAGGCACCTTCTCAATTGGTTTTCATCCCACTAGTGATTTCTTAGGACATGCAGGGTTTCCCCAAGATTGTACCATACCAGTTGGAGGACATGTCTTAGCAAGACAAAAGAAAAGAGTGTTATCGTGAGATGCATTTTCATGCTTAAAGGCCTCCTTCCACTGAAAACCTGTTTAACTTGCTCCTTCTAAAATACGGAGGGTTTCCCCTTGTTTACTTACACATGATGACTTGCTAGCGTTGTGTTCCCCCCAGTCGGCTGTGCTTTCTCATCAGAGAAACAATACGAAGAAAAGAGCGAATCGGGAACAGCCTCGCACTTCTACGTCACATTGCAAATAGCGTATCCCACGTGGGGTTTATATCTGTCCATTGGAAGGCAGGTAACCCTCCACTACACACTAGAAGTAAAGACAGCACGACTGTAGCTTCGGAGTAGGGGATTATCACGCTTACCGGAAGTTCCCGGATTTTGACACTTCCTCTTCCGGGCCATGTTAACGACAGCCGTTCCTGCTCTGTTATACTGTCTAAATCGGATAAACTCCAAACATACTCAAGTTTTCATTTTAGACTGAAGTGATACTGGATCAAAAGCTGGATCAAAGCGATGGATTTGCCGTGGTGAAGGGCCGAACTTTATAATAAAACTCACGTTTGTTTGTCGCCGGTGGGGCACAACATCGGCACTTCACAGCATGCTAGCATTAGCCAGCTAGTGTTTACTGACGTGCTTAACATTGTGCGTCTTAAAACACACAAACATCTGAAAATCGGGTCTGTACCTCCCTGTTTCCAGTGGAACAACTGTGGACTGCCAAGAAAGGAGACGTTTTTAGATGCTTGTGTGTTTTCAGCCGCACAAAGTTAGGCACGTCATCAAGCTGGCTAATGCTAACCTGCTAACAATAGTCCGCCAGCTACTACTCTGTTAAACTTAGTAAATCGGATAAACGCCAATGCCAAGTTTTCATTCCAGACTGAAGTGATGCTAAGGATGAAGTGGATTAAAACGACCGATTCGCCACGGTGAAGGACCGAACTTTATAATAAAACGACACACATTTGTTTGTGGCCGGCAGACTGCGCAGTCGTGTTAGCAGGTTAGCATTAGCCAGCTCGATAACGTGCCTAACTTTGTGCGGCTGAAAACACACAATCATCTGAAAGCGTCTCCTTTCTTGGCAGTCCCCAGTTGTTTCACTGGAAACGGGGAGGTACAGACCTGATTTTCAGATGTTTGTGTGTTTTAAGACGCACAATGTTAAGCACGTCAGTAAACGTTAGCTGGCTAATGCTAGCATGCTGTGAAGTGCCGGTGTCGTGCCCCACCCCCCACGACAAACAAATGTGTGTTTTATTATAAAGTTCGGCCCTTCACCGCGGCGAATCGATTGCTTTGATCCACTTCTTCCTTAGTATCATTTCAGTCTAGAATGAAAACTTAAGTATGTTTGGAGTTTATCCGATTTAAACAGTATAACAGACATAACAGACAGCAGGAACGGCTGTTGTTAACATGGCCCGGAAGAGGAAGTGTCAAAATCCGGGAACTTGCGGTAAGCGTGATAATCCCCTGTTGAGAAGCTAATTAGCTAACTGTTTGTTAGCATGGCGGAACAAACTTGTTTGTCGGCTCTATTTCCTGTCTGTAACAAAATAAGAGCGGAGGGCGGAGCTTCCTTCATACACTTATGGGAGGCAGCCAATCAGACGGAAATTCATGAGAAGGACCCGGAAAAGCCTGCCGTTGGACCGCAAGCCTCTCTTCTAGTATACAAATACAGCTGGATACAAAGATACCAGAAGGTTTTTTAAACAGAAACGATGCAGAATGCATTCAATAATAATGGAGAACACAGAAATATTAATGAAATGACCATGGAAGTACAACTTTAACCAAACACTTTGAATGTATAACCTTTATGAAATATTTTTAATACACAATAGAGAACTTCTGAAGGAGAGTAAAGGAAGTCACTATAGAGAGTGGAGGTCAAAATGAAGACAGAAAAATTTTTTTTTTAGAGTGTTGTCAAGACTGGAAGACTGCAGTCTAGGGAACCAGGTATCTACTCCCCTTTCCTGCTCCAATTATGTTATGCAACCCCCGATAGTTTGTAATAAGTCAGAATTGCACTTTCCTGTTGCCATTTTGCACAAAGACAGGTTTTTATCATCTTAAAAACATTGCCGGAGTCTGCCCATTTCTCTCTCTTGCCAGCACGAAGGTGCTGATGCATGCTTTTATTTCTAAGGGAATAGATTACTGTAATTCCCTCTCTGGTCTTCCTAAAAAGAGTATTTCTAGGTTACAACTACTTCAGAACTTAGCCGCACGTGTTCTGACGAGGACCAGAGGGTGGAAACACATTATACCAATCTTAAAATCGCTGCATTGGCTCCCCGTGCGTTTCAGGATTGATTTTAAGGTTCTTTTAGTGGTTTATAAATGTCTTAATGGTCTTGGGCCTTCTTATTTATCGGACCTGGTTTGAAGGTATGAGTCCTCGTGGACCCTGAGGTCCTCAGGTACTGGCCTTCTTGTTATTCCCAATGTTCGGACCAAAACCTATGGTGAGGCGGCGTTTTGCCATAATGGACCCCGACTTTGGAACATCCTGCCTGGGGGCCTCAGGGCTGCAGACTGTCCATGTTTTTAAAAAAAAGGCTCAAGGCCTACCTTTTTGGTTTAGGTTATAATTAGGTTTTAGTGCTTTATAAACTGGTCTTTTTTTTATCCCTTTATTTATTTATTATTTATCTTTTAACTGTTTATTGCTTTTTTAATTCTGTTTTGATCACTGACCTCCTTTAATCAAGTGTATGATTCATATGAATTCTTTTCTTATTTGTTGTTATTGTTTTAGGTTTTTAGGTTGTCTGATTTTCATTTTAGTATTTTTTTTTTTTTTTTTTATCCATCCAGTGTTTTCCTCATCAGGTCCTCCATATCTGGACCTATTGCTGCTCTAGGTTTGGAGTATTAGCTGTGGTCGATGTCCCTCTCGGGGTGGTCAGGGTTCGGCACTGCAGCCTAATACAGTAGCTGTGGTGTGGGCCTGGTCTGCCTGGATCTGGGCGGCTTCCTGGGCCCTGATGTGGATTGAACCCCCTCAGAATATCGTTCCTTCATCTGGTGCTAAGACATTTCTCGTACTTTGGGATAGTCTGCTCTTTTTCTTTGGGGGAGGGGGGGGGGGGGGGGGATTACTTTAATCAGTGTGCATATGAGAGAGAGTACAGGGAGTGCAGAATGACTAGGCAAATGAGTATTTTGACCACATCATCCTCTGTATGCATGTGTTGTCTTACTCCAAGCTGTATGGATCACCGCGAGCCTACGTCACAACCCGGAACTCATGTGACCGCGAAGCTGGTCCCGGTGAAAATATGCTTCGTATTTGAACGGCGTCTGATGGACTATGAGCCTCAAAAACTGCTTTTGCACTCTTTTTAATTTTTTTCTCCGCCGGTCTGTCTTTGAAATATTATAGAAATGACGTCCAGTTATACTGAAAGTTTCACTGCCGATGCTAGAAGAAGATACGAAGCTAAACTAGTATCTGTTGGACTAAGTGATGCCCATCTTCTGCTGCTAGAACCTGGTTAGACGAACCTACCTGTACATAACATCAGTTTCCCGATCTCATGATGTATTTGGTTTCATCAGGTAAGCCCCGTGTTCAAGCCATTTATTTTTTATAGAATACAAATTTTCCCCGGATTTTTAAGAAATGGTGGTATTTCTTTGATGTACTTCTCAGGAGTTTACTCTCATTGATAAAGCTATAAATTACCAGCAGTCTTATCTGTATGTAACTGGTTATGAATGTGCATGTTTATAATGCTGCAAATGCCTTTCTGCCGCTTTTTATGCTTTTATTCTTATGTGGGAACATTGATGGCAGTAATCTGGATGAACGTAAACGTTAACAGTCCTGAGGAGACGGGAACAGCGGGCGGCGCTGTGATTCTGTACATCCACTGATTTAATGGTGTTTTCTATCATCTGTACAAAAACAACTACAGGGTTTAAAAAGTGAGACCACATTATATGCTTTTTTATCAGTCACAAAGTGATCGGAACATATTGTTAGATGTTTCCATGGTTTCCAGCGTAAACTGTCAGCATTTATGGGCTTGATAGCAGCTAGCCACTTAGCATGTTGTTCGGGACTTTTTCTGTTGTTTTGGGAACTGGAACAAACATCTTCTCTTGTCCGTGTGATAGATATGTTTATGGCAGCCATACACAGCGGGACTTCTCGGTATTTCCAAAGTAGAATAAACGAAGATTGACGAGTAATGAAGCAGGTAATACAGTGGCTCCCCTATGCAACGAAGCGATGTTTTCACCTGTTACCTAACCGGATGTGACGAATTTGGCGAAAATTCCCGGATGTTCGCGGTGATCCATAGGCCCAAAGCCTACTACCAATTAAGCATATCAGGGGATGTGCATCTCTGTAATGAGAAGGGGTGTGGTCTAATGACATCAACACCCTATATCAGGTGTATTAGGCAAACAGAATTATTAGGCAACTTAACAAAAAATATATATATACCCATTTCAATTATTTATTTTCACCAGGGAAACCAACATAACAGCTCAAGATTCACAAATATACATTTCTGACATTCAAAAACAAAACAAAAATGAATCAGTGACCAATATAGCCACCTTTCTTTGCAAGGACACTCAAAAGCCTGCCATCAATGGATCCTGTCAGTGTTTTGATCTGTTCACCATCAACATTGTGTGCAGCAGCAACCACAGCCTCCCAGACACTGTTCAGAGAGGTGTACTGTTTTCCCTCCTTGTAAATCTCACATTTGAAGAGGGACCACAGGTTCTCTATGGGGTTCAGATCAGGTGAACAAGGTGGCAATGTCATTAGTTTTTATTCTTTAGACCCTTTTTTCTCTTTTTTTTTTCTTTCTTTTCTACTTGTCCTGTCCAGCATTGAAGCAAGCAGAATGGAAATCTGATTGCTTTATTTTTTGCAGTTTTGCTTTACCAAACGGAGCTTTATGAACATAAGACTCACTTGATATCCTGTTTATTCATTTTATTTCTTTAATTAAACATTTGTCTATTACAGCATTCCATATCATACTGCTGGGCCTGACAAGGGAGAAATGAAAGTTAACAGAGGTAATGATAGAAAGTGAAACAGAGAGAAAGGAGTAAGGAAGAGGAAGAGAGAGAGAGAGGAGAGAAAACATGAATCCACTTACACAGTTCACTGGTACATCTGTACAGCGATCCCTAAACAACATTCCAAGGTCTCTGTCGGAAAACAAAACAAGCAATCCCCCACAGGAGGACCCGCAGGTGGCTTAAATATCCTCAGATCATACAAACACACGCAGAACTACGCAGAGAAGAGGTACAACCTAGTCAGCGCAACGGGAAGCAGAGAAGAGGTAAAACCTAGTCATCGCAATGGGAAGCAGTGTCACAGTGTCAACATGCATAATAAAGGGTGCTCCGTGGTGATACAGTCATGCAGATGCAGCCTCGTCTTTGCAAGGAGGAGGAAGCCCGCAAGGCTCACGACCCAGGCCCCCAGCAGCCACCCAGAGGCCCAGATCCCAGCCACCCCCCCCCCAAAGAACGGACATGCATCCCCCAGAGGACGGCAAAAGGCGGCCCCAGCCGGAGCCCCCCGCGGTCTGGGGGCCCAGGCCCCAGTGGACCAAGACCAGCAGCTGCCGACCCCACCAGGCGCCCCCTGGGGCAGACACAGCGCCGGGCCCAGGGCCCAAGCGCCCAGGAGCAGCCACCCCCCCCAACCCGGGCGGCCCAACTGAAACCCAGGGAGGACCGGACCCCCCAGACGACACCCCCCCAGGGCAGGCCAGCCCCCACCCCAACGTCCCTGCCCCACACACCTGACACCAGGTCGTGAGGACCAGCCAAAACCAGAGGAGGCGCGTCCCGCCGGCCCGCCCCCCCCAGCGCCAAGCCGGGTCCCCGGCCCCGGAGGCAGGGGCCACCCCGAGCACCGGGTCCCAGGACCCCCCCGCCCCCCCGCCCCGAGATGGCCCCGGCCACCCGGCGCCGGCCGACAGCAATCGGCCAGGGCCCCACCAGCGACCCGCCCACCGCCGCAGAGCAGCCCCAACCGCTGACCCCATGCCCCCCATCGGGCTGGATACAGCCCCGCTCCAGCGGCAAGGCAGCCCAGACCCCCCCCTCAAGTCAACTGCCAGGGATCCATAGCCATCAAGCACTCGCCAGCACCCAATCCCCACATCGCCGAGGCCGCTCTCCTACACCAACGTTAAGTGATGGAGCTAATCACAGGGGACCAGAGGGAGTGGAATTCATCTAACTGGTTCTTAGAGGAGGCAGACATCGTCTCAATACTGATCTGGTCTACTAAGAAATTCCTAAACTGGCTAATGCTCAGATTATTTTTGGATTTCCAGTTTACCAGGATAGTTTTCTTTGCAATACATAATACAGTAAGTATCATATGTGCATAGTTGGTTACCATGTTGATCTCATCCAAGTCCCCCAGTAAACACAGTGTGGGGCTTGCAGGAAACACCTGAGCCACGTTGACAGGTCATCACATACCTGAAGCCAAAACCTCTGGACAGGTGGACAAGACCACAAGGCGTGAAGAAATTGTCTGTTGTATTCTCATTGCAGTGTAAACAAATATTTGAAGGTGACAGACCCATCTTGAACATCCTCTGTCCTGTGTAATGTACTCTGTGTAAAACCTTGAATTGTATCAGCTGCATATTTGAGTTTTTAGTCATTAGGAACGTGTTTAAACATATCTGTGTCCATGTGTTTTGGTTAAGGGTTTTGGACAAGTCAGCCAGACCCTTTCTTGCCAGCCATGCTGTGGAGTACTTGGATGCGTATGATGGAGCATTGTCCTGCATGAAAATCATGTTTTTCTTGAAGGATGCGGACTTCTTCCTGTACGACTGCTTGAAGAAGGGGTCTTCCAGAAACTGGCAGTACGACTGGGAGTTGAGCTTGACTCCATCCTCAACCCGAAAAGGCCCCACAAGCTCATCTTTGATGATACCAGCCCATACCAGTACCTCACCTCCACCTTGCTGGCGTCCGAGTCGGACTGGAGCTCTCTGCCCTTTACTGATCTAGCCACAGGCCCATCCATCTGGCCCATCAAGACTCACTCTCATTTCATCAGTCCATAAAACCCTAGAAAAATCAGTCTTGAGATATTTCTTGGCCCAGTCTTGACATTTCAGCTTGTGTGTCTTGTTCAGTGGTGGTCGTTTTTCAGCCTTTCTTACCTTGACCATGTCTCTGTGTATTGCAAACCTTGTGCTTTTGGGCACTCCAGTGATGTTGCAGCTCTGAAATATGGCAAAACTGCTGGAAAGTGGCATCTTGGCAGCTGCACGCTTGACTTTTCTCAGTTCATGGGCAGTTATTTTGCGCCTTGGTTATTCCATGCGTTTCTTGTGACCCTGTTGACAATTTTGAATGAAACGCTTGATTGTTGGATGATCACGCTTCAGAAGCTTGGCAGTTTTAAGAGTGCTGCATCCTCTGCAAGATATCTCACTATTTTTGACTTTTCGGAGCCTGTCAAGTCCCTCTTCTGACCCATTTTGCCAAAGGAAAGGAAGTTGCCTAATATTATATTTGCCTAATACACCTGATATAGGGTGTTGATGCCATTAGATCACACCCCTTCTCATTACAGAGATGCCACATCACCTGATATGCTTAATTGGTCGTAGGCTTTCGGCCTATACAGCTTGGAGTAAGACAACAAGCATAAAGAAGATGATGTGGTCAAAATACTCATTTGCCTAATTATTCTACACTCCCTGTATGTGTGTGTGCATGCATGTTGTTTATTTGAGATAAATGGGGGACTGTTGATGTAATGTGTTGTCTTTAGTATGTGAAGCACTGTAAAGTTGACAGGAGTGAAAAGTGCTGATTAAAAAAAAAAAAAAAGGCTGTTAAATAGCAACTTTTCATGGTACTACGATGTATTAAAACTCACTGAACCGCATTAGATTGTCCTCAGTGTGTTTTCAGTAAGTTATTATTTTCTGTCCTTCAATGAAAACCTACCCATATTTGTGGACAGCAAGCAATAAAGCAATAGAGGGATGTGTTTTCAAAGGGCATTATTTTTTCCCTTTTTTTCACCCTTTTCTTTTCTTTTTTTTATTTTACTATATTTACTAAATTACTATATTGCTATACTATTATATTCCTATAGAGTATATTTACAATTTTGTGCAGACTGTTGTGTATTTTGTGTATTTTTTAAAAATGTTGCTTACTCAAACAAGTTTTTCTAGGATCTTCAGCCCTACCTTTTCACGCAAACCTCTTAGGGCGCATTCAGAGTCTGCTTCGTTTGGGGGATTTGTGAATTCGCAAATGGACTCTGATCCGGAACAAAAAAAAGAGGACTCAGTCCACCTACAAACGCAAGACTCAGTCCATTTCAAGTGGACCAAATACAGGAAGTGGACTGCAAACTGCTGCTTCCATTTGGTTTTAGCATGGCATTGTGGGTAAAACTTTGGGTATTGTGGGTAAACGCTACGACAACAAACACACGTGTGGGACAGCAATACTTTTAAAAATGGCTCGTGGTCAGACGATGAGTGACAAGGAAGTAAAAGCTTTAATTGATATTTAGTCTGATGAAAGCATATCCCAGCACCTCGTGGGTACGTACAAAAATAATGTCATTAATGTCGTTTTTTAGAGGAAACAGAAGTTGTGAGAACCTTCTTGTTTGTTGTATGTCTTGTCCTCACCTACGGTGAATCCGAATTCAGTGCCACCTCTTGAGATATTGGATTCATTATTTAAAAGGTTTGGCTTGTTTGGTTACGGTGAACGCGATCTTGGTCCAAAAGACCACCCCCGCACCCAGCCCAGCCGAGTCCCCAATCAGAGCGAGTATAACAGACATTGCCTTCTGAATGCACCCTTAGAAGGCAACCATGACTGTAGTCTTTATGGAACAGTACCTGTATATATACAGTAAATACAGCATAAACTACTACTGTAATTGTAACTTTTTGCCGCTTTTGAATTAGGTGGGCTCTCCTACCTCACATCCCACAAGGTTCTTTATTTGAAGAAATTGCATTGTTGTTAAACTACTATTAGCAAGAAAGAGCTCTTTATACTTTATACTGTATTAAATCAAAACAGCCTATTCTTTTTGCCAAAGTTTTGTTTTAAATTTCCAGTGGAGTGGATCCAGCGCTTTTTAAAAAAAAAAAAAAATCATTAAACTTTGAAGGAACTTTTAGTTTTGTGATCAAGACTTTTATGTGTTGTGTCACAGAGAAACAAAGTCTTGATTTGACCCTCTGAACCACTTTTATGATTCTACCAAATTAAGATACAGTTATTTCCAGGAAAATTTTTGTAGAGGACATTATGTTTGTTTCTTCTTCATGGAGCATTTGGCAGAGAATATCCTCTCCATCTATACTCCATTTGACCTCTGTTTTCTGGAAATCATTATGCCCCAAGTTTTACTTGTCAAAAGAGCAGCTTTCATCTTTCAAGATTATTTATATTTATAGTTATTCTTTCAAAACATATCCTCATGTCTTTTTTGAAAAAGATGCTTAGAAACAATTGTTCTTCATTCAAAAATTCTCAGGTTTTTATTGCTGCTTTGGACATGCCAATTTCTTACTGAAAGAGTGAAGGTATTCCAGAAGCAAAGGGAATTATCTGAAAACATGATCTGAAATATAATAAAATGGGAAAGAGATGCAACAACTAAAAGATCACTTGTGGATGTTGAAACAATGAAAAAGGAAGAGCCTAATTTTCACAAGGATAGTGCTTACTGGGACTGGTAAGCAACATCTAGGTGCATCACGTATAATGTATAATATACAGTAAAAACATTCACTTTATACATCAGCTGTATACATCATCAGCTGTTTGACCTTTGCTTGGAATAACTTGCTGTCTGTTTTCCATCTATTATTCTATTAGGATGATAATATTTCAGCACAGAAATATTCCAAAATGACAAATTATACTACCCATGGTTAGAAATTGACATGATCAGTGGCTGCAAACTTTCTGTTTCATTCATCCAGAATATTTTACGCCGTGTTAAATAGCGGTGATTTTCATTACATTCAACAATGAGAACTAAATACGTTGCCCTCACTGCTCATGAAAAAAATATTTTTAATCATATTTATACATTGGCAGGATTGTTCCCCCTTAGAAGCTGAAGCCATTGGAGCTGCCAGTTTCAACTTTTCAATTCAGTTCAATTCAACTTTATTTGTATAGTGTCCATTCATGACAGTGTCACCTCAGGGCGCTTAAACAGACAGAAAAGTTCAGGTCAGATTCATAATAGCCTAGTTAAGGAAACCAACAGATTGGATCGAATCTTGACTTGACCTGGTCCAATCTCCCATCCTGAGCAAGCATGGAGTGGTGGCGACAGTGGGAAGGAAAACACCCTTTTAACAGGGAGGAAAAACCTCCGGCAGAACCCAGCTCAGGTAGGGCGGCCATCTGCCTCAACCAGCTGGGGGGGGGGGAGAAGACAGAAAGGGAGACCAACAAACACTGCAACGTTATCCAGCCAGATCTGCTGAGAGAGGAGAACACAGTTAATGATGCAATACTGTCACAGGTTTCTACATGGAGAGACAGAGATGGTGGGAGAGAAAGAGCCCAGTGCATCATGGATGTCCCGCAGCAGTCTAAACCTATAGCAGCTTAACTAAGGGAAGGCTAGCCATCCCTAACTATAAGACTTATCAAAAAGGAAGGTTTTAAGCCTGATCTTAAAGGTAGAGAGGGTGTCTGCCTCCCGAACCTGAATTGGCAACTGATTCCATAATAGGGGGCTTGATAGCCAAACGCTCTGCCTCCCATTCTACTCTTAGAGACCCTTGGAACTACCAAAAGGCCTGCAGTCTGAGAGCGAAGTGCTCTGCCTGGAATATATGGAACTATGAGATCTCTAATATATAATGGAGCTTGGTCATGGAGAGCTTTATATGTGAGAAGAAGGATTTTAAATTTATCCTGGATTTAACAGGGAGCCAATGAAGAGAAGCTAGAACTGGAGAAATATGATCTCTCCTGCTGGTTCTAGTCAGAACCCCAGCTGCAGCATTCTGGATCAGCTGGAGACTTTTCAAGGCATATTTGGGGCAGCCCAATAATAAGGAATTACAGTAATCCAATCTGGTAGTAACAAAAGCATGGACTAGTTTTTCTGCATGGTCCTGAGAGAGGATGTTCCTAATTTTAGCAATATTACGTAGGTGAAAGAAGGCGGTTCTAGAAACCTGTTTTATATGGGAGTTGAAAGACAAATCCTGGTCAAAAATGACTCCAAGATTCTTCACTGTAGTGCTGTTTGCACCTGCTTTTTAGATGTACTAAAATACAAGTAAAAAACTTTCAAGGCAATGCGTCTCATGGTTGATAAATCACATTGTGAGTCCTAAATTAATATATTTACATTTTCTCCTATCACACGCACAATTGTATGTAAACGCCCCATATTGCATATTCATTGGAGCAGAAGTACTATTTGAGTAAGAGGCCCCATTTAGCACGTTTTAAAGATTGAATCCGTTTAGCACATTGTTAGTAGATCGGTTTGTACATTTTTTTGTGTGTGCAATGAGATAGCTTACGTTTTTATACATGCAAATCTTTGAAAGATCCAGCCCTATATTTTTCTCTCATCTAACCCCAAAATGAAGTAAAAAAAAATTAGACTGACTTTATCTGTCCTGGTTTAGTGACAGAAATTTGTCTTTGATGTAGTTTCAACAACAATAAAACACAATAATACCACTTATCTATTCATCCATTTTCTTGCCATTTACCTGAGGTTGGGTCACAGGGGCAGCTGTCTAACATTCATACTCATTCATTTATTCGCATTCATTCATTTTCTGTACAGATTGTCCAATTCAGGGTCACGGGGGGTTGCTGGAGCCTATCCCAGCCATTTTCAGGCAAGAGGCAGGGTACGCTCTGGACAGGTTGCAGGGCCCATACTAACATTCATACTAATAAAGTAGAATTAATTAAAAATCAAAAAGCATTAAAATCACAATAAAATCAGATTAAAAGATAAAATCATGGTGGCTGCTTGATTTGTTCAGGGTGTTTTCTGTAGAGAGAAAGAAGGATTTGTTCTTCCAGGCAAGGAACTTTATAGCATCTGGCCGATGGCAGCAGCTGGAAGGGGTGATGGAGGGGGTGTGATGGGTCCTCTGTGATCTGGCTTTCCTGATCACAGAGCTGACATACAGCTCAGGAGGTGTGTGTGGTGACCCAATAATTCTGCTGGCCTGACCCGACTGTATGAGAGAGCTTAGTTTTGTTTTTGATAGAGAGGAATTCACACCAGGATGAAATATTGACAGTAAGAATTGATTCAATGAGTGAAGTGTAGATCAGAGCTGAAATGTGTCTGCCGACTTTGAAAGCCCTTAGTTTCCTCATCAGGTTGAGGTGATTTTGTGCTTTTGTTACAAAAAAAAAAAAAAGAAAGAAAAGAAAAAAAGAAAAAGAGTATATGTGGTGAGGAAAAGACAAACAGGAGTTAGTCTCTGTTCTCAGATATTTTAAAACTGGTATCTGTTTAATAGGTCAACCTGAGATGCCAAATGGGGTAAAAGGTGATGTTAAAGGTTTCTATCTGCCCCCACAGTACAACCTCTTGGTTTTTGTCTTCTGGAGTATTTAGCACCTGAAAATCTTGGCTAATATGTTGCCGGCGCATTGTCATCTGCATATGTAAAATGAACATTTGCTTTCTGTCACAGATGATATTTATGTACAGAGAGAACCAACAGATAACACAACCTTGAGAAAGACCTGCGCTGAAAATCATCTTGCTGGATGCAAAACCATGTAAAATTGTCAGCTCTGGGCTGTTATATAAGAAAACCTCTGAATGTGCTAAAATCAAGGCAGGATGAACCTGGAGGTCTGTGAGGTGATGTAGCCATGTGCAAAGGCAGGCTATTTAAAGCTGAAGAGAATTACATAAATCAAATCAGGGGGGTGAGAAGGCAGAGTCCAGTAGTTTGGTTGATGGAATCTTTGAACACAAAACTTTTATCCTCTTCTATACCCTGTTTTTTCCTATACAAATGGAAGGGGATACAGCTCAGGAGACAGCATGTTGGTCAAGAGGTCGAACACCACCTGCTTCATGCACCTACAGGGTCTCTGCTCTGTCCTTCATGTCCTTTGGGAAAGTCTTTACGGGGATGGGGAAGATGCTGGATACATTCCACTGATACACTCAGAATCCAAGAGGTGTTGAAACAGTTTGGTCAAGACTCCCCCTGGCTAGTGGAGCCCCTTCCTCTGAGCTTGTCTGAACCAGAGGTTTTGCGCAGGTTTTCTCCATGCAAGATGAAGGTCATCAGCTGCTCCTTGATCATGAAGGATTTGTGGGGAGAGATGGAAGGTCTCCTGGCCTGGCTCGCCCTCTACTGACTCAAGCAGGTTCACAGCTGTCAGACGGCTGCCCAACAGAAACTTCTGTTAAGCCCCTCGCAGTCTCTTCTTTTTGTCTCTTCATTTTTTTTCTCTTTACGTTTTGCTGCACCCAAAAACATCTTTAATATAGCCTACTCAAAAAATGACCTGCCTTCTAGCTTTATTGTCCCGCTAACCTGATCACGTTGATGTCCTGGACATAATGCAGTGTTATGTTAAGATAAACAACATCACTCTTTTCAAGAGTCTTGAAAAATTTATGAACTAAAAATAGTCTTGAATCAAGACTATTTTAGAACATTAGGATGTATATATATATATATATATATATATATATATATATATATATATATATTTATATATTTATTTAATTAAATTAATTCATTAATTCATTAATCTATTTTTATTTTTTTGTCCCTCTGTCTGGGCCTCACCCTGCCAATCGTGCCCCAAGCGTGTGCCTAGTCTGCCTTTGCGTTAATCCGAGTTAATCCAGGATGACATTATGATCAGTGTCCAAGAAGTGAACGTGACTTTTAGATACAGCTTTGCACTAGGGACATTGACATAGCATAAGTCCAATAGTGTTTTTCATTCTTTTTTCAATAAAGACATATTGCTCCAGGTTGGGCAGA